>MU839828.1:1324225-1403247 GCA_030411725.1 Echria macrotheca
GCCCCCGGGGCCGGCCGCGCCCGCCCCCCCCCCGCCCCCGCCCCCCCCCCCCCCCCCCCCCCCCCCCCCCCCCCCCCCCCCCCCCCGCACGTTAACCGATATACACATACTTATACGTGTCCACAAACCTCTCCGGTCCAGGTCCTGGCCCTATGTAGCCATGAAATACATCTCCTCCACGTCCACATCCGCGTCGACGTCTACGTCCTCATCCATAATAACCACACGCAAACCACCCCGTACCGAGTAGGTAGCAAAGGGCAAAGGGCAAACGGTAAGCCCATACAAGACAACGTTGGTCCATCACAACATTAACCAACAAGTTCAGATGCAAACAGAGATGGTGTCAATCAAGCCTTGTTTTAATAAACAGAAGAAGGGAAAAAAAGTATCCGATACAATCGAACAAGAGAGAATAATCCTCCAAAGTATAGAGAATATAACAGCCAGAAAAAAGGGGTTGGGACCAGCAACAAGAGATATTAGTGTTTTCCTCCTGTGTCTCTTTTCATCCCCTCCACCAACCCTCCACCCCCCTTCCACAACCCCCCACCCCTGCCTCCTTTCTCACCCCTTCCCTCTCCCCTCTCCCAGGATATCAAAAATATCATCTTTTTCTTCTTTTCTCTATCACCCCTCGTCACCAACCAACCAACCACCCAAAAAAAACCTAAGGCGAAATCCCAAAGCTCGAGCTGGGCCATCCAATAACCACAACCCCCTGCCCGCGCAGATCCGCCACAATGGTATCCATAGTCGGCCTCACAGCAGCCGGCACCTTGCTCGCATCCTTCCCGTACGCATCCTCCAGCGCCTCGAGCGCCTCCAGCATCGCAGCCGACGACTTATTGTTATCCCCCCGCTTCCCGGGCTTCAACGACCCGCCGGGCGTCGTCGGGTCCGGGTTCAGCGAGCCGCCCGCGTACGTCGGCTGCGGCGTGATCGAGCCGCCCGCGACCGTCGACGCCGGCACGAGCGAGCCCCCCGTCACATACGGGTCGGGCTTCAGCGCGCCGCCCGACGACGTCGGGTCGGGCTTCAGCGAGCCGCCGGGGTACGTCGGGTCGGGCGTGATGGAGCCGCCCGGGACCGTGGGGTTGGGATTCATCGAGCCGACGTCGACGCCGCACGTGCGCAGCGTCTGGATCACGCTGTAGAACTGCCAGTAGATGTCGCGCGGCCACTTGCGCACGTCCTTGCCGAACGAGTTGGCCAGCGCGTTCCAGATGGTCGTCAGCGAGATGACGTCGGTCGGCGAGCAGCCGAGCGTGAACTGGCGCGGCACGAGCGCGGCAGTCCCAAAACCGGCGGCCCGGTCGACCGTCACGCCGTAGTACTCGAGCTGGTCGGCCACGCTCTGCAGCGCCAGCCACGTGGTCAGCGACGGCTTGGCGCCGTTGAGCGCGCGCAGGGCGTCGGTGTAGGCCTGCTGCAGGCCCGACACGATCGTCAGCTCCGTGGTCGGCAGGCCGCGCTTGCCGATCTTGAAGAAGGTCGCGCCGTCATCCGAGATGGCGTAGCCGCATCCGGCGAGCAGGTGCGTCAGCCGCTGGATCGCGAGGAACTCGCTCACCGACGGCTTGGACACCTTCAGCAGCTTCGACAGCGCGCGCTGCACGCCCGACACGTCCTTGGGGCACTCGTCCGTAAAGGCACCGACGGGCTCGAACGTGATCGAGTCGCGCTTGCCAGGGGTAAAAGTCGTGGAGCTGCCGTCGGGGGCCGAGATGGAGATGATGCCGGCGAGCTTCTTGATCTTGTACTGGAGCTCCTTGATCTTTCTGTTGTCGGCCGCCGTTTTGTACGGCTTGTTCTGGAGCTGGACGAGGTCGTCCTCGAGTTCCTTGAGGCGCTCCTTGTTGGCGTCGTCCCGCTTGCCAGGAGTAAACGTGACCGAGCCGCCATCAGGGGCCGAGATGGAGATGATACCCGCGAGCTTCTCGATCTTCTTCTGGAGCTCCTTGATCTTTCTGTTATCGGCGGCCGTCTTGTTAGGCTTATTCTGCAGAGTGACCAGGTCGTTCTGGAGCTTCAGGAGCTGCGCCTTGTTGGCGTCGTCGCGCTTGGCGAGCCGAGGGGGGTTGAAGCCGCCGGTGAGGGGAGTAAAGACGCACGAGCCCTGGGCCGAGGGGTCGCTGAGCTGGCAGTCGGAGGAGCCGCCGACAAAACCGCCGCCTTCTCCGCCGCCGATGGTGAACGCCTGGCGCTCCTCGACCGTGTTGGTCGGGAGCGCAGTGACGGCGCTGAGGCCGAGCAGCGACAGGGCGAGGAATTGCCTGACCATTGTGTGGTTCTGATTGATCTGTTGCTGGTTGTGATCGTTACCGCAGGAGAACAACAGACGGCAGGAAGAATGGCGATGTCTCCCCTGAGAATATATACAAACTCAGGCGTGATGTTGAGCGGCCAGACACACCCCGCACCCGCACCCGCACCCGCGCGGACGGCGACATTGGTATCGCGGTCGGTGATAGAGTTTCGTGGCGATAATCTCGAGGGCTAATATGGAAATAGATGAAAGAGTTGTGCGGTCGAGGCAAAAAGGGGTATATGGATCGATTTATCCGGCAACCCCCCCTGGCCCCCAGCGATGACGGTTGGTCCACCAGTGTCTGGCGCCAGCTACGCAAGAGACAAGAGCCGCCAGATCTAAAAGGTTACAACCCTGTTAATTGCGCCTATAACTCTGAGCCAGGTCGAGATCAAAATCCGGCCAGCCTTGGTCCGATCGGCGCTCAAGGTCCGTGAGGGCCGTGTGATAAACCGAGTTTCTGTCGTCGAGTGCACCTATTTTTGGACCGACATGGGAGTTTCCGTCGCGACAGTCGACATAAATGAAGGACGACCCCGACGGTGTTTTGGCGGCGAATATCATCTGGAAAACGGCCTCTTTCCAGTCGCAAAGTCGCATCGGGCACTCTATGTCGGTGCAGGCTCAAGCTGGGAATTGCATCGTTTGTTAGGCGTGACGGCGACGATCCCGATGTCATTTGGCCGCATTCTTGGACCGGTTTTGTCGTCTGCGGTCTTGATGTCGTGACGGCCATTACCCGGTGGCCAAGGACCTGATCATTCGACCGGGCGATCAGCATCAACATTTGCCCCTCTGGACGTTGACAAGATGAGGCTCTATATTGCGTCTCCACGGTGTCTCCTGTCGAAACCAGTCCAGACCACAGCTGGCCCGGGTCTCGTGTTTCCAAGAATAGGCCGGCCCTGTCTGTCAGTTGTTGGTTCTGGTCGCCGTACCGGGTTTCCGGGCATCTGGCCTCTGGAGATAAAACAAAAGGAGATAGTGCCGCCGAGGTAGATTGAGGCTTCTGGTCGCTTGCACCCGCTGCAGCCACTCATTTGGCCGTGGCGCGTACGAGATGCAAGTGTGCAGCTCGTCTGTGTTTATTTCGCAGCGACTGACGTGATGGGCTTGGAGCCTCATCGTCAGAGGCTCTCCGGGGCCGTGGAGATCGCATGTGTACGAGTGCGGCGCGACACATCCGCTTTCTGTCTTGGGACCGTTCCCAGAAGACCGAGCAAGCTTTCCCAGGCAAGCAGATCTGGCTTCAAGGTTCAGGACCCGGATGCGACCGAAAATCTAAAAATTGTTAGCGAGAGGACAGCAAAAGGGAATGCACGAAAACGGGAATCGGAATGACGGCGCCGCCCACCAGATGCCTCACCTGTCCTCTCGTTTGTCGTCGAGCCCATTTCAGCCTCGGTGGTGCCTGAGGCGGTTGATGATTGCTGTGGCTGCGTCAATGCCGTCTGTTTTCCGACTGCGGCAGTTGGTAATTTCAGTGCTCGTTGCTGCCAGCTGCTGCCAACTGCCCTTATCAACCATCACAAGGCAATTGATTTCCACCTGAGGTTTCAAGGTTCGAAGGAAGGCCTCGGCACCCACAGCGACGCATGTCATGATCCCAACAAAAATCCACCAAAACCTGTTGTCACCAGTGGAACATAATAAATAGCGTGGTGCATTGTTAGCGTTGGGAACTGGCCTGATCGCTCATCGGGGCCCTTCATCTTTCCTTTTCTACAGAATTTCTACAGAACAAAAAAACTTTAGAACAAAAAGATCATCAAAAAAAGAGACAAAAATGGCAAGTGAAAACGAACCCCGGCGCCGCCGGCCGTCAACAACGGAGCGCATCACCACGGCAGCCACGAATCTCGAACACAAAGTGTCCTCGGCCCTCCTCGTCCTCTGGGACGAGCTGCCCTCCTGGCGGCGCGACAATGCCTTCATCGTGCGCGGCTACCGCGCCACGTCCAACAGCTACCGCGCCTCGCTCGGGTCCCTGGGCTACCTGCACAACGAGTCGGTCAACATCTGGACGCACCTGCTCGGCGCCCTGGTCTTCTCCTCGGCCGGCCTGTTTCTGTACTTCTCGGTGGCGCCCCGGTACGCCTCGGCCTCGGACTCGGACGTGCTCGTCTTCGCCTGCTTCTTCGCCGGCGCCTTCCTGTGTCTCGGCATGAGTGCCGCCTACCATACCCTCTGCAACCACTCGCCCGAGGTCGCCCGCTGGGGAAACAAGCTCGACTACACGGGTATTGTCTTTCTCATCGTCGGCAGCTATGTGCCGGCCCTGTATTACGGCCTGATCTGCCATCCTGTCGAGATGACAATGTATCTCTGGATGGTAAATCCCACCCCCTTTTCTCGTTTCTGTCTTGGGTATATTGACACGGGGTTGCAGATATTTCTCCTCGGCCTCGGCTGTCTCGCTGTCTGCTGGCTCGACCATTTCCGCACCCCTGCCTGGCGTCCTTACCGCGCCCTCATGTTCGTCGGCCTCGGCCTGTCAGGCGTTGTGCCCATCCTGCAAATGCTGGCGACCGAGTACAGCTATCAGCAGCTCAACGCCATGATGGGGCTCAACTGGGTCATTCTTCAGGGCGCCCTCTACATTTTCGGCGCCTTTCTCTATGCCGTACGTCTGCTAAAACCCCAGAATATTCCACATGTAGCTGACGCGAATCTAGGCCCGCTGGCCGGAGCGGCGATCTCCTGGAACCTTTGACATCTGGGGAAGCTCCCACCAGATCTTCCACGTCTGTGTCGTCCTCGCCGCCGCATCCCACCTGCATGGTATGGGCAGGGCCTTTGACTTCCACCACAGCATTGGGGCCAATTGCAATAGCTAGAATTAATGTAATTTGAGTAGAAGAGCGAACGCTTACACCCTTCAAGGGTAGAAGCCTCCGGCTTCTTACAGCTTAAGACAAATAATAGTAATGGACTTTGAGTCTTGGTTGCTATCTAACCCCCAAGTCCATCACCTTGACCAGCCCAGACCCCATCGCGCATGCCGCCCAGGTGCTGAATTGCACGTTCGGGTTCCACGCGATGTTAGTGATTCTCGTCAGCGGCTCATGGCTTATGGACCGCGAGGCTAGTCTCCCGTCGAGCTCGGCCTCGCGGTCCTCGGGGTCCTCATCCGCAGCCCCCGCCTTCTTGGACCGGTTCTTCTTCTTCCCCGCAGCCTTCTTTCTCGCCAGTTTCTTTTTCCTGTCAATCTCCTTGCGCTTCTCTGTCCGCGGGTCGTCGTTGATCTCGGGAAGGAAGCCGTGGAGTATTCTCACGGCCCCTCTCGCTGTCTCGCCCGCATCCCGCTTCCCAGCACTGATGGGCCTGTATTCGTGTTCAAATATCTTTAGTTTCTGAAGCGTCTCCCCCTTTTGTCGGAATAGCTTCTGAAGCGCGTTGCACGCGTATACCGACCCGTCAGCTGACCCAACCAAGATGAAGGGATGCGTAGACCCAGCCGACACGCATGTAATGGCGTTTGGCCCGGTGATGGTACTTCGGGCCTGGCAGAAGAAGCGGTAGTGGAGGAATGCCACCGTGGTAGTGGGTGTCGACGACGGATACAGAGCCATGAAGCCCTGCATAATCTCGTTCCAGCAAAGGAGGTTTGGCTGGAAACTGATGGCCGGCACGGGGAAGTAGGTCAGCTCCGAGCTCGGCTGGGATAGGTCCGTCAGCGTGGCACACCCGCCAACTGGGATCGAGGCGATCAGGTACGGGTGGGACGGATACCCCGAGCATATATCGATCAGGTAGTTGCAATGCCCGCCAACCCGCTGCAAGAGCCGCAAGGGATACAGGGACCACAGCGTGATGCTACCATCGGAGTGACCGAGTGCAATGCGATTCGCACCCACCCAGGTGAGACAAGTTACCTTGACATTGTAATCGTCTATGAGGCCAAGAGTGGCAACTGGAGAGTCAATGAACTCGGTTTCGCCGTCACTGTGTGTCTCGGCGGAATACCTGACCTCGATCACCCGGGCTTTGCCATCTCCACAAAGAACCGCCAAAAGACCTAGCATGCCAGGAAGTTCGATTGGGACCGGACACCATTGGAGTCGTTTTGGCCGCCCCCAGCCTATGAACTTGGCCGTGACCATCCTCGGAAGCGTGGCAGAAGGAACTGGTAGTCGGTTGCGTGCCTTTGTTCCCACGAACTCCCAGAACTGGATATAGCCCGTCAAGGGTTCTTCTGGTGTATCAGCGGGGTTCCCGTTGGCCGGCTGGGCGAGCTCCTGGTCCCAGAAAGGAATCGAGGCGACGGCGAGAACCTGCGCGTGGCTCTTGGACAGAGGTGCCCATGCTATAGAGATGGGGATACCACCAATGTCAAGCATCCATCCGTCAGACTGCTCGTTATCAGACGCCTCCAAAGGTGTCCCCTTTCTAGAGAGCGCTATACCTTGTCCTGGACCGAGACGAAACTCATGCTGTTTGTGCCAAGGGCCGAGCAGTGTGGCGAGTCCATCCTTGGCTTGAAGGCTATGCTGCTCGATGAACGTGTCATGCATTACCATATGCGACATTCGCGCGTCTGGGACTTCGGCCTGGAATTGGGTGTACCACTGGCTTGTCCTACGTTCCTGGGTTGCCTCGAAACCCGGAGGCAGCCATGGACTGGGGATAATGCCTTGAGGATCTTGAGGCGGGTGCATTGGCGGCAGAAGCTGGTACCCCCTCCATCGATTATCAAGGTCCCAGATGATCTTGATCGTGTGATAATCTGGGCCGTACATAGCATCTCGGAGGGCGCTGTAGCGCGCATATCGTCTCAGTGGCCCGGCGTACACGCGCGTGACGATACGGGTTTCCAGTGGGTAGCTGGGCAGGTCATGGTACCCCTTGCGGCTCTGGATCATCCCAGCACTGGAGCTGCGAGCCTTCTTCGCCTGGACTTCGGTGCTGTTGCCGCCGTCTTTGCCTTCCTCGGCGCCATCGTCGTCGCTGATGGTGTCGTCTTCTACTTCGTCATCTTCGACGGCAGCAGGCTCGGCCGGAGCCCCAAAGTCCTCGTCATCGGAATTATCGTTGGGAGGCTGAATTGGTTCATCATCGTCAAAGCCTGCGAGATCGACGTCATATCGCTTCCGGATCCCTCGAGTTTTCCGGGGCATCGTGTGCTGCGATTTGATGCGGGGTAACGTGTGGCTCTTGACGGCCGCAAGAAAATGAGAAACTGAGGGCAGCGCAGTGTATACTCTGTCGAAAAGTATAGGAGATGCTTTGGGTGAGGGATATTGAGAACTTGGGTGAGCAAAGATGTTGTTTTTGAGATGCCTTTGAGTGGTGATTGGAACAGTTATTTTGCGGGTCGCAGTCGAGATTTAAGAATCAGGGTTGGGGTTATTGGTGGAAGCTACCGTTGCTGCAACCTTTCCCGGCGTCGCAGCGATCTTGAGCTGATTGCACTGATAAAACTTCTGGACCGTGTCGAATTCACAAGAAATATTCTTGATAGTCAGTGTGCATGCAATAATTGTCAGTGAAATGAAGTTTGGAGACTTGTTGGGAAGGCGCGATCGATGACCTCGCCATGACGCGACTCATCAGTTGAGATCCGAAAGGCAGGCACGGGGTGGAGGGATAACAGAGCGCACCTGCCAACTAAAGGAATTACGTGAAATCTCAAAAAAACAAATCCACAAAAATGGACGAGAAGACGGCGGCGCTTGTACTCCAAATCCACCAGCGGAACCTCATCGATGGCAATCACATCCTCCATCACAAGGGGCTGCTGGATGCTTACGGCCATCTCTCGATACGTCACCCGCTAGAGCCCGATGCTTTCATCATGTCTCGAAACATGGGCCCGGCCACGGTGTCGTCGACGTCCGACCTAGTGAGCCTCGCCATCCCCGACGCCGAGGCCTTCGATCCCAGCTCTCCAGAGGGCTACGCCGAGCGCCGAATTCACTCGGAGATCTATAAGCGCCATCCTACCGTCCAGGCCGTAGTTCACAGCCACTCCGATGCCGTCGACCCATTTACCATCGGTGCGGTTCCGCTTCGCGCCTGCATCCACACGGCCGGGTTCCTAGGAACCCAACCGGTACCCGTATACGACGCCATGGACCACTCTCAGGAGGTGGGTGAAGAAGGCGGAAGGGGGAGGAATCCGCTTCTCGATAGCGAGTACCTAGCATACGAGCTGGCAAAGTACTTTGACGGCGAGAACTCGGTGGCGCTGGTACGCGGTCATGGCTTTGTCGTGGCGGCTGAGCACCTCGAGCTCGCCGTCCAGCAGGCCATCTATACCCGCAAGAATGCCCAGGTCCAGGCGGCTGCGCTTGCATTATCGGCCGCGGCGACTCCAGGGGAATCAGCTATGGGAAGGCTGCGGTTCTTGACGGAGTTTGAGGCGAGCGAAGCGGCTAATGCAACGAGGTGGTCGGCCCATCGGCCCTGGAGGCTGTGGATAAGGGAGGTGGAATCGTCAGGGCTGTACGTGAACTTTGCTTGAATGTGTTTCAGCTTGGAATATTTCAGCTGTATGTTGTCGGGTCTATGTACGCCGATTGAAGGATAGCTTGGGTAGCTAAGGTACCGAAGTTGTCTAGCGGTCTTTGCCCGATTTAAGCAGGGAAACATTTATTTTCTTGATGGAACGTGGCTGTCTAACCTCAAAACCCCAATTCGCCCGCTGCTTCTTCCAAGATGCTTTGCGATGCATGTCGAGCCATATTCTCCAGATGGCTTGTCGCATGCAAACGGGGAACATACTCCAACCACCACACTACCGCTCAGTCCCTCACAAGAGCTGCCGAGAGAATTGGCTATATCGTCATCACACTTAAATTGGTAGATCCAAGCCCTATGGATAACACCTGTACCAGCTCTCGTTCGGTCGATCAGCCATCAATTTCGAGGCACGATGCCACACCCATCCTTAAGGAGTTGCTAGACAGTCCTGTCCCAGCTCCGGCAAGACATATTCCGCTTCTGAAATGCCACGCCGGAAATGGGAATCAGTCACTTTGATATGAAAAGGAAAGGGAAGATCAACAACCACGTGGAAGCGGAGGCCTGGCCATTCTGGATCTGTCCCGCGTTTTGATTACCGGAGAAACTACCTACTACCGACGCCAATGAATATTCGAAAAGAAAATACAAACCGGAGTGCGGCCATCTACCAACTCGAGAAGCGCCAACTACCTAGATCAACTCAGCGTCCCATATGTCCCGGCGGCGTACCAGGTCCACGAGGCCGGGATATCGACACAACACTCGGCCTTCTCGCTATCACCGTCTCGTCACTGCCGACCGATGACCTCGAGCCCGCCGCCGCAGGAGGAGTACCATTACAGCGGACCCCGAAACCGGCGTGCCCCCCGTGTCCAAAATACTCCGCCCTATCCTGCCTCTCTCGTTCCATCCCGTCCACACAGGGACCCGCCCTGATATCCACCCACGACTCCCGGATTGAGCCGCCGCCGTTCTGCCCGGTCTCACGACTTTGCCCAGGTACCGCCTCGCGGCCCCGTCCAGCAACCGCTGCGCCCATCCGCTCGTTGTAATAACCGGAAAGATCGTCACTCAGACGCTTCGCCATATTCCTCAGCTTACTACCCATCTCACCCCTGTCCCTCGGCTGCTGCTGCGTCACGTTCCTCCCAGTCCCTGGGGCTGCTGTCCCTTGGTAGTACAGATTGCCGGTCTGTACCCGTGTATTCCGGGGCTGGGCACCATCCTCCTGGCTTTCCCGGACACGGCTCTCCAGCTCATGGACGCCGTTATTGTTTCCCCTTCTGTCCATCTCACCGTTCTCGGCCGCACGCAGCTGCGCCGTGGTGGTGGTGCTCGGCGATGGCCCTGAGGGCGGTTTCCGGGGTGATCTTCTCTGGGCCATTCGGCCGACGGGGTAGATCCAGATGAAGAAGACGAGGATGGGGATCAGGACGAGGAGGGTGCCGAGGACGCCGACGGTGAGGTTGAATTGGGATTTGGGGATGAGTTCTTCTGCTGGGGCTGCTACGATAGGGACGACGGTTGTTGTTGGGATCGTGGTGGGGGTGTAGTAGATTTGTGTTACTGTTGTTGGGTATATCACTGTCGCCGGGGTCGGTGTGGGCGTGTAGTTTGGGTACCAGTTGAGCAGACCGTCCGGGAGGAGGTGTGAGCTGGCGATGTGGTTCGGGTGGTGCGAGACAGAATTCGGCGGAACCGGGGCGTGGATGTTGGTTTCGGGATGAACGGTGGACGGAGGAGGGCAGGGGCAGGATATTTCGTCGGGGATGGCTGGTAGTGTGGTATCTGTGGATGGATTCGGCTGCGGACATACGTTCCGTTTCCCATCCTCTGCGGTTATCCGTCTCTTCCTCCCTTTGTCCTGTCTCCTGGAGTACGTCCTTTCACTAGCAGGACAAAAAGTCAAGACCCCAACCGGCGGGCCTATTGCGTTCAGGTTAGTCGGCTTTTCTTTAGTCCCGTCTCATCATCACACCTCCCAACCAGCATCCAGGAAGTAACACTAAGCCAGGCATATAAGACAACGAGAAAAAAGTGTAAAAAGCGCAACATGAAACACAGAAAGCGGAAAGTACTACCATTAGCCTCCTTCACGCAGGGACACGCAAAGTCGTCGAGTTTCTTGTCGGTACAGCCGCCTTCGTAGGAAATCTCCTTGTCCACGGCGAAGCAGGACTTGTCGGGCAGACAAAGGTCGTCGGGCCGGCAGCAGGCGGTGCGGTGGCCGAGGAGGCTCGGGTTGCCGCAGGGGAGAAGAAACGGGGTTGAGGCGCCTGGGGCGGTGTAGCAGGTTGTCTTGCCGAGGTTGGGGAGGATGGGGTGGTTCATTTTTCGGTTAAGGTTGTGTGTTCCCTGGACTTTAGGTGTTCTACTAAGTTATCGAAGTTGGTATTGTCTTGTGTTGGTGTGATGAGCCTGGTGATGGAGAGATACCCCAGGTTGTTGGATGAGTTGTCTAGACAGGGTTGCAGATGTTTTGATTTATATATATAGACTCGGGGAATGGATCCTTGACTGCCAGTTTTCTTGAGGAGGAATCGAAAGGTGATGGAAGCACGGAGGACGGACTGGATGGTATTCTCTCTGAGACGTTTGGTTCTTCTCGACGGCTGTATTCTAACGCCCCTTTGTTGTCCGGGGTGGACGTTTCGGAATACAATGGCCACAATGTTATTCAGGAGAACTTCGTTGTAGTGGATACAGCTTCTAGACTGAGTGATTGTCTGGATGGACCACTACATGGAAACTCAATGCTATATCCTACGTATATAAACCTATATATATGTATCCACATTAGTCGATATTACATGCACAGCCTGTGAATCAAGCCCGCCAAGGTAGGGTCTTGTACATACAGTCCTGCAACCAAGTCTACATGTATGTAGCCACGGGATGACCGGCAGACACTGTCCCAAAGAAGTATTCACAATCCAAGACAATCTACCTTTGAACAGACAATCCCTTGTTGGTACATTTGGCGACAGACTACCTCTAGGTCTCGGAACCTTGCTCGTGTTATGTCCTGAAAGACAGACCAATAAGCAATTTCCAGACCGAAACACCTAACAATGCCCAGGTTTCTTAGGTGATCTCGAAATTTGATTCCACCTATCTTGCCTTAAATGACAAGAGACAAATCGGAGCGAGCTTCCCGGAAAGACAAGAGTACAAAGAAAACAATCAGTAGTCCGGGACGTGTATCCGGCCCCAGAATACCTAACCAAACATCCACGCCCTTCGACGAATATTCCACTGGAATGGATACTCAGCATGGGCGGATCTGAGAATCCGTTTGTACACCTTGTTAAGAAACGACAGAATTCCACCCGGCCTCAACTGTGCGTATGTGAAAACTTCTCTACGACGAATGAAGTGGTCCAAGACCTAGATCCGATCTAAACTCACTATCTTTCGGATAGCCCACAAGACAATCACCGGAATCATATCAATCACTTTGGCGTATAGTTACAACGTTACGCGTCAAATTGATCTGATTAAATCGACAGAAAACTCTCCGAAAACAAAAAAACACCATGCCAATCGATCACCACCCGGCCAACCCACTCCGTACCATCCCCTCGCACCGCATCCTGGCTTCCAAAACCACTCTTAATAATAACAACAATAAAAGCCTCCCCATATCATTATCTCCGATCAAACCCAACGGATTTAACCCACCACCATCCCGGCACCGGCTCCGACCCCGACGCCTTCCCAACACCCAGCCGACGCCCTCAAAATGACGTGACGACATCCGACGCAACCTGACTGGACGCAGGACCATCCCCACCAACCAAGGAACTAGCCAAGCCTCTCCCAATTCCCAGTGAGACAGTTTGAACAATCGCAATGATGGATAATTGACAACAATGGCCGATGGGATGACCACCCCAAAATCCGATGGCGTGATCTGCTCCGCGTCTGTCAACATACCTCCCTATCCCCATCCCCACACTTTCACCACACCACACCACCACCACCCACGGGAGGAATCCTATTGATAGGAACAAAACCAGCGACGCGGGTCCCGGGTCCCGGCTTATCGTGTCGTCCCATGCTGTTCCCATGTGTTTTCGTATGCGATTTTGCCCAGGCCGGCCGGCCGGATCGGCACCGAACCGAATCACCCTCCCTCCCCGTCATCCCCGCGATCTGTAGCTAACCGGCCCAATGTCCCAATGATAGGAAGCGGAAGCTGTTGTCGCCATCGGCTCCATGGCTCGCGTCTTTTGTACCTATCCATATGCAACATGACCCCGCCGGTTCCCTAGAGCATATATAACGGTGCAACTTTCACCGAGAAAGAGACAAAACACCATCGATACATCTGAATTCTCAGAGACCCAACCATAAAAAAAAGACACAATGGCGCCCTCCGCAGTCGAAATCGTCGTCCCTGAGGTCACCCCGGCCAAGTATCTCGCCCACAAGAGCGTGTACAAGGACCTTGCCTCGACCACGTATGACCCTGAAGCCGAGCAGGGCAAGAAGAATGGCTTTGCTGCCGCCAAGGTAGGGAGACCCTCGAGTGCCGAAACCTCTGCTGACATCTCAGTACCCGCACTACCTGCCCACGTGGAATCCAGAGCAAAAGTACCCCCCTCTCGAGCCGTTCGAGCACTACGAGCACGGCAAGGACGCCGACACATCCTTCCCCAACCTGCTGCCGGCGGGCACGACCGTGACCCACCTCACGCCCACCATCGGCACCGAGGTGCGCGGCATCCAGCTGACCTCGCTCGACTCGCACGGCAAGGACGAGTTGGCCCGCCTGGTGGCCGAGCGCAAGGTTGTGGCTTTCCGCGGCCAGGACTTTGCCGACCTGCCCATCGAGAAGGCGCTCGAGTTTGGCGCCTACTTTGGCCGCCACCACATCCACCCGACCTCGGGGTCGCCCGAAGGCTTCCCCGAGATCCACCTCGTCCACCGCGGCGCCGGCGACAACAGCGTCGACCAGTACTTTGCCAACCGCACCAGCTCCGTCGCCTGGCACTCGGATGTGTCGTACGAGCAGCAGCCGCCCGGAACCACCTTCCTCTACATCCTCGACAAGCCCGAGACGGGAGGCGACACGCTTTTCGTCGACGCTGCCGAGGCGTACAACCGCCTCAGCCCGCTCTTCCGCGAGCGTCTCCACGGGCTCAAGGCCACCCACTCGGGTATTGAGCAGGTGAATGCGTCGGCCGCCAGGGGAAGCATCAAGCGGCGCGAGCCCGTCGTGAATGAGCATCCCATTATCCGGACGCACCCTGCCACGGGCGAGAAGGCCATCTATGTGAACCCACAATGTAAGTTTTTTGGCCAAAAAAAGAGCCTGCCGGAAGCTGACATGAACAGTCACTCGGGACATCGTCGGCCTCAAGAAGGAAGAATCCGATGCCATACTCAAGTTCCTATACGACCACCTCGCCTACGGCGCCGATTTCCAGGCCCGCGTGAAGTGGGAGGAGGGTACCGTTGTGGTTTGGGACAACCGTGTGACGCAGCACTCGGCGCTGATTGACTGGAAGAATGGGCAGCGGCGACATCTGGCCAGGATCACCCCGCAGGCTGAGCGACCCTATGAGACGCCATTTGAGGGTTAAAGGCGTCATGTATGGTTTTATGTAGTAGTCTGTGTAAATGAGTCATTGCATGAAAGGGATCTCGTCAAGCAGTGTGTCGTCTTCCTCGAGCTTGATCTTGCCGCTCTCACGTCGTCGTTTCTGCTCTTCTCGCCGGGAGCGGATCCGAGCAATCAGGTCGTCTTCGTCCTCTTCGTCGGCTTGTGCTCGGGTAGGTCTTGAAGACGCCTTGGCTATCTTGAGTTGCGAACGTTCGGCCGCCGTGGGCTTATGGCGTTCTGCCAATGTAGGTGATGGATCAGTTCCGGAGCGAAGCGTGGTAGATCTGGATTGGGGGTTTATGAGAGGTAGCTGAAGCCTTGACACAATCGACGGACCATCCAGATCGTCATCCTCGGAATCGAATTCAATCTTGGGTTTCGACGGGCTTCGCATCGCCGAAGTGAAGGATGCAAGAGAAATCGGGGCCGCTTTCTTCCGAGGACTGTCCATTAGCCCTTGCAATGAACTCGCGCGGAGATCGTCGCTCTCAGTCCGCTTCCCTAGCACGCTGGATAATCCTCTCCGCTGCCGTGCGGCAGTGTCGAGTGCTGCATGTCGTCGCTTGACGAGGTCCGTCATCTCCCCCGTCACGGGGCGCGAGATGTTCTGGATGGTTTTCGCATTCTGCGTTTTTGCGAGGTTCTTGAGGCGTTGGTACTCGGCGGCGTGGAGGTGGCGGGTGAAGTCGTGGGCAACGCTGAGGAACTCGTCCTCGACCATGCGGTACTTGTCGTCGTGGTCGACGCCCTCTACCATGAACCTGCAATAGTTAGATGATGTATAGTTAAGCTGGGCTAAACTGACTCTTCCTTGAGAGGTTCCGGAGGCGGAGAGGTCGATGGAGAGCGCGCTGGGGTCACGAGACTGCGTCTTGGTTTTGGCGTCGACTCCGACTTTGATTTTGTGGGGCCCTGAGCAGGGGCGGGATTGCGACTTGGCAGCGGACTGCCATTTTGTTTCAGGATTGGCGCTCTGTCGACTTTCCAAGGGAGTTGTCGTCCCATTTGTGCGTCGCGGTCGGTTTGGTAGGCCGAAAACTGAGCGATGGATCTGGCGTTTGTGAATCATGGAGGTTGAAGACTGCCAATCAGCAGGGTTAAATAGCCCCACTTGATATGTAGACCTCCTGCCTCTTGGTATTTGTTAGCACAGTACCTATTGATGGGGCGTTTTGCAGCAAATGACTGTGCATTGTCGGTACTTAACTAACAGTTACTGATCAAACTGATCAACTCCGCTGAGGCTTCTGCGATGCCCAAGGGACAATTAGTGTCCGACTACTTCAACCAGACGACCCGATGCTGGACTTGTTGGAAATGGAAGAGCCTAAGAGTCACGACCCGAACTCATTATCGTCGGCCCCGTCGGACCACTTCCCCTATCAGCCACTCTCTGAGACGGCAAGTACGATCCGAGTACTCTGGCTTCATCCCAAAGACGAAGCGCAGAAACATGACGACCTACACATTGATCTCGAGGAGATTCCGCTCCAAGAGCCACCCGAGTTCTACGCCATTTCGTACACCTGGGACGGCCAGAAGCCCACGGTGCCCATCCGCTGCGGCGACCGTGAAATGCTGGTGACCGCCAACTGTTTCCAGATCCTGTGTCAATTGCGAGCCGAGACCGCCTTCCGCATATGGATTGACGCCATTTGCATCGACCAGTCGTCCATTTTCGAGCGGAATAGCCAGGTCGCCATGATGGCCGACATCTACCAGAAAGCCGCCGGCGTGTGGATCTGGCTCGGCGAACTAGAGCAAGACTGCCATGATTTCCTCCTGAAGCTCACGGAGCCGACGTGGGAGCAAGGTGGGCCTCTTTTTACCGCTCATTCCGTCTTTCTTGCTAACAGGAGTTGCCAGATGTCGACCGAAACCCGGAAGAAGGGCGTCATCCGGCCCAAATCATCCGCTCACTGGCTGGGAGGCCGTGGTTCAGCAGGGTCTGGACTCTGCAGGAGTACATTCTTCCCCCGAGCGACAATAGTATTTGCATACTACTGGGCAGCTCCAAGTTTCTTTTCAATCCTCTCCTGATCCGCGTGTTCGACGTGCTTGGGCCAATCAAGTACCACCCTTTTGTACAGCCCCTGCTGAGTATCTTTGCTCTTCGCACTCAGTTTGTCCAGAGACGAGCTGGGAACAACGACATGGAGGAGGAAATGCTGGTTGATGAAGTGTTTTCCGCGGCCAGTCGGAGGGCTTGTTTCAACCCCAAAGACAGGATCTTCGGCATGCATGGACTTCTCAGCATGCTTGATCCGGCGTTTCCCACCCCGGACTACAGCAAGAATGTCGTGGATATTTATGCGGACGCGGTCAAGTGGATGCTGGTCAGGTCTGGTGACAATTTGGACCTTCTATACTCGGCATTCTCGGTCGACCTTCTGCGGAACAAGAGCGAACTGGGCTCCGACGCGGATAATCTACCCTCTTGGGTACCTGATTTTACCATAGACCCTGTTGTCGACCCGAGCTGGGGAACCAGAAATCATCTAACCCCTCCTCTCTCTCCACCAGAGGCCGTGTCCAAGTTTGAAGTCCTTCCTAGGAGAAGGCTGCGGGTTTCGGGGCGCTTCGTGACCACGATCTCTTCCTATCATAAGCCACATGTTCCGCAAGGAGACGAGCAGTATGTGTCAAAATCGACGGACCTTCTTCTGGCTATGATCGACTGGTTCGCTGCTTTTCAGAAGGTCAGACAGCCAGAGATGATACAGACTTTTCTTGAAGAGTGCATCTCCCAATGGTCAGCATATGACGACGCGTCGGCGGCGTGGTTTGAGCATGTCATGGAGCTAGCCAGGGATAAACCAGATCCAAGTGTTCGAGTTGCAAGGCCTCTGGATGAACTGCAAATACGCAGCTGGCTCATCCGCGTCGCGGATCTATCGAATAGACTCCTCGGAGGGGCCTCGGAGCAGGAAAGTCTGCCTGATTCCGTTCTCTCGGCTTGGAAAGATATCATCATGCAGGACTTGTTTAGGCACTGGGGCGGATGCATAACGTCAAGCGGACAGATCGGGTTTGGACAGGGAGACATCCAGTCTGGAGATGCCGTTTTTGTGGTAGCTGGTCTCATGTATCCGCTTGTCTTACGTCGGGCCAGGGCCACCGTAACTGAGGATGAGTGGACACGCGGGAGCGAAGATTGGAAGCTTATTGGGAGGGCGCTTGTTGAGAATATCAGTGAGGGATGGGGACCAAGTAACCCGTATCGTCATGAAGCTGTTCTGTGTTGACGCTTTGAGGACAAGGTGGCTCGGGATCAATAACCACGCAAGATATTCTTTCGCTCCGTCTGAACTTTGATTGGGGATGGGTGCGAATCCGGGGTAAGGTTCTCGGCTAGCTGCCTGGACCCGAGAACAGCTGAACAGTTCGAATGATGAGCTGTAAGTTCCGAAGTGAAACAACCAGCAACGTCATGCTGCAGAAATGCAGACACTGCCCAGCAGCAGCTATCTTAGTATAGCTTGCCTTCCCGCTTGACAACCTTTACAACTTCGCCAAGCACTCAAGCCCAATACTCGGAATCAATCCTTGGACATAGCCCAGCCCAATTTAAAATCGATCTTCCTCTCGAAACTCCCATTCCCCAGTTGGCCGCCAACCGTCCGCCCCGGAGTGACCAAGCGTCTTTTCGATATCGCCGAGACCAAGAAGTCCAATCTTCTCATCTGCGCAGATATGACCGACACCGAGACCCTACTTGAGTGCGCTGATAACGTTGGTTTTCAAGGCAAAAACAAGCTCTATCGCGTCAACGCGGACGGTGAAGCCACCGCTGTAGGTCGCTTGATAGAGGTCATTCTCGATGGTTTCGGCTGTCACTGAATATGTACGTATTTGAACATTCAGTACTGCCATCTACAAGGCTCTACTAGGCCGACTGGTGTTCAGAATAGGTTCAATTCGGAGCTAAGCGGACTGCCCCAGTGATGAGTCCTGTTACGTGGCGACTTCAGCTGGCTGGGCGTTCTATATTACGGTTAAAGTTCTAATTTCAGCAGCAAAAGCACCAAGCTAGAAGTTGGGTAGTTTGGCTGACCTCAGACCAACTCCGTCCAATCCGATCATCCAACTGCGCCACTGGGAGTTCGTCAGAACTTTTTTCGCCTCCGGGCCACTCCTTGCGCAACCTTGAGGAATCATCCCTTTTATATCTACCCAAAGTCGAATGAACTGACGGGAATGAACTGACGGGCGGCGAGATAGATGGCCCGGGGGTTCAAATCCTGATGGGAGGGAGACCTGGCTCAATCCCCGAATCCAGCAGGTACCTGTACCCTTGGAGAACAAGAACAAAACGATGCATCATTTTCGTGCCTTCATGTCGACCAACGTCTGACCGACAAAGACAGGAAAAGGACCAAAATCCCACCAACGAATCCATACAGATACCTAGGTATGCGTAGCCGGTAGGTCCACGCGTCGTTGGCAGCTACCTTTGACATGGATAGAGAGGGTGTGGAACTACTGTCTCTAGGTAGGTACTAAACCGTACCCAGCGCGAATAACAAGAGATTCAGCTTGACCAGGGACTCACCCGTCAATCTGTAACAACTTTGGGACGGGATCGGGGAAAAAAATAGAGTGGTTGAAATTGTTAATGTCGTACCTGCTATAGCGGGTGGCGCGCTAACATCCGTGCAAGGTGTGCTTGTCCCAAGCTCTGTCGCAAAATGGAGACAGAAAGCTTGGGCCGCTGCCAAGATTTTCGAGTGCCGAGCTTCCTGGCGACTGCCAGCCAATCTTGGCCCGATTTAGGTCGGGCGGATGGTCAGCTTAAAAACCAGATTATAGATAGGAGGATGCCTGAAAGACTTCTTCCTAAATCGCTGCCTTGGGAGAGTGCCTCGCCGTGGGGTACGCAACGGTCGCGGGAAGCTCCTTCCCAGCCCGACGCTGTCTGAGTAGAGTTAGGGCTGGGGCACGGACGCTGTCACTGTGCGGCACTGTGGTTGGTTGGTGGTTGGTTCCAGTGGTTGCAGCAGACCCGTGATGACCTGCATCCTTCCCTGATCGGTTCAGGCCGTCTGCATCTCGCGTGTTTGGTCACTGCCCGAGGGCGAACCCTGAAATATCAGCTGCATCTGGGCATCCCGACTGTACTGTGGTAGATGCGGTGACAGCTTCGTCCTACCTGGTCACCAGCGGTCGCCGCTCCCGGCTAACTTGACACTGGCGCTTTTGGCCTGTATTTTGCCTGTCTTGCCCTGTCCAGCAACTCCGGCCGGTCCTCAGCGACCCGCGATGAGCGGCAGCTGAAATGCAAATCTGATGCCAAGAGCGCCTCGCAATCCTGCCATGAATCTGCGGCCATGGCACACAGGCTGCGGACAAGAGCAAGGGGGACAGCCCGTTCGGGGCCCCCATGCGTCTGCGACGACATCTGCGGTGCGACAATGGCTTCCGTCCTCGGCGGTTTTCCTCTCTTCTGACCTCATTGTATACCTTGCTGCCATCCGGTCTTTCGGTCTCCGCCACAGTTGTTACCCAACTATCGTCAACAACCCCAGACTCGCGAATAATGGCTGTCGTCACTCGTGGGAGGAGCGCGTAATGCTGTCGACCCTGGATTTGCTCCAAGAATAAGATTTTTCACCTTCCTGGGGAACCGGCCCCTCATCACTCTTCCCACGAACCCCGGACTACCGCAAGATGGAGTCCTATTCTGGGCCCCCGGCTGACGGCGAATCTGGTCAATCAGCCCAGAGGCCCCAACAGGCTCGTCAGCATGCAGACAACACGCAGGACAGCAACTGGAGTCCGCTGACAACACCGCCTTCCGTTCCTTATCCCTCGGTCTCGCCAGCGCACTCCTCACTCAATTCGTCCTTCACCAGGACCAACGACGAAGACTATGACGCCCAGTTCGGATACACCACGGTCGGGCTCGGTATTTCCCCCTCCCCTGGACACCGCCGCGTGCTCTCCCAGGAAGCTTTCCTTCAGGAGAGCCCTCGATACCCGGACACGCCCAAGACGCCCTACCAGTCAAACGACTATCTGCTCGGCAGCCCCGGCAGTGCCATGCACCCGCTCCAGGCCGATTACCCTCACTATGGCCAGAGGGCGGCTGCTAGCCCGCCGCGCCGGTGGTGGCCGACGAGCTTTGGCTGGGGCTGGACCGACTCGAGATGGGTCATGTACGCTTTGTTGGTGTTTGGAATCGTCATGGCCATCTCGCACCACGTTTTCTACTCCCGTCTTGACGGTCAGCCGGCGGATGACCAGCTCAAGATGATGCGATTCGGCACCCTGCTGGCCTACATCGCCAAATCATCACTGGTATCTGCCGTCATCTTTGCACACCGGCAGCAGATCTGGGCTACGGTGAAGAGGAGGAACATGAAGTTTCGGACCATCGACGATCTGTTCGCGTCCGCCGACGATCTGAGAGCCCTCGTGAGCTGGGAGCTCGCCAAGAAGGCGCGCGTGGCCCTGGCTCTTGCCATCGTTGTGTGGTAAGTACACCGTCTCGCACATGGGAGTAACATAGATTATGAAGAAGGGACATACTAAAGCGTTACAGGCTGTTTCCCCTTACCGTGATTCTCACACCACCGACCCTCACTGTGGCCCCCAAGACAGAGGTCGACGTGACGCAATGTCCTTCGGTGAGAACCTTGAACTTTGAGCAAGAGAAAGTGAAGAATTGGCGTGACCCGGGCCGCATAAACGGATACCCGGGGCTTTCATTATCCCTTTGGAACAACACCGTGCCGCTTAGCGGTAGCATTACCACGCCTTTTAATGATACCTTCTTTGATTACTGGACGGGAAGCAGCTGGCAAACCAACGTCGTCGCGACTACAAGCGCCTTCGCCACGAAGGCGGTTGCCCGGGATTCCGTCGCCGTCGAGACATGCGGTCTCGGTTGGAACTGCAGCTATGTCATCTCCTTCACAGCTCCCGGGTATAAGTGCGAGGAAGTGGCCCGGGGCCGAGACAGCAACACCAAGCAGCTCGCCGATATGGGTGCTCCTTTCAACACCAGCCAGCTGATTCCCGACGGGAGCAATACCTACCTTGCGCATACCACCCTGGGCGAGTACTCTTCGGTCCAGATGGATGCACAGCCCGGGGGTGCGCCGGTCAGCCTCAAACCTCCCTACCCGAAGAACCTCGGCGCTTTCCGTACCGAGCCGGTGCTGTGGATCGGCCACTCGGACCAGGTGGACCCGACACAGCCGGTGCCGACGGAGGCAACCGACCCGAAGTGGAATACGTCTTTTGTCCCCGTCATCTTCCGATGCGAGCATTACGTGACCAACTACACCGTCCAGTTCAACCACACCTACTCCGACCAGGTGGTCAAGGTGCTCAAGAAGACATACCTACGACCCATCATCAACACAACGTTCGTGCCGGGCGTGGAAGCCAACGACGGCACAAAGGACAACGTGACAGCCACGCCAGAGTCGAATTACATCCGCCCGCTCGATGTCGAGAGTTACCGGTTCGCCGGAGCCTACCACTCCCTCGGCCTGCAGATGCGGACCTTCATCAACGGCTCGCTGCAATACACGCCCTACGTCTTTGGAAATACCGACGCCCTCAAGACGCGGCTGATCAACAAGGCCACCTACCTGGTGGTTCCCAACCTGCGGCTACAGATACAAGAGTTCTACGAGAACATGCTGTTCTCGCTGCTGTCCAACCCACAGTTCATCGTCGTCACATGGGCCGCCAACGCCACCGAGCGCTCGGGCATGGCCAACGCGAGCACGGCGGCCGACCCACGGCTACTCTACCCGTGCACGCGCACGCGCACGATCAACGCGTACGCCTACAGGGCGCGCGACTTGTGGCTGGTCTACGCCTTTGCCGTCGTCTCCGTCGTCGCGAGCGTGTTCTTCGGCGCGCTCGCGGTGGCGGAGAATGATAACCATGTGCGCGACATCAAGATGTCGAGCATCGTGGCGGCCACGCGCGCGCCGATACTGGAGGATCTGCCGTGGTCGCTGTCGCGGTGGGGGGAGGTGCCGGATGATATTCGCGATACCAAGGTTGGATACGGGTTGGTGGTGGATAAGATGGCCGGGACGCCGGGGACGCCGGGGGGCGGCTTGCAGAGGAGGGTGTTGTATGGGTTTGCGCCGGCGGAGGTTTTGGTTCCTGAGGGGCGGTCGGAGCGGAGTCTGGGGATACCCGGGACGCCTGGGACGCCTGGGTCGGGACCGGGGCTGGGGCAGGGGCCCAAGAGGAGGAGGTTGGGTGTCGATAGGGGGAGGGAGATATTGGGTAGGTTTCGGAGGCGGCATTAGCGGCGTGTTTGGATAATGATTTGTATGATCTTTTGGGTACATGTATACCTATTTACCGGTTAGCGGCATTTATTTGCTTGATGAGATGTTTAATGATGGTTTGAAATGCTATCTTGTTCTTGTTTTGTCGTGGGTGAGCGATGGGTAGGCACTGGAGTCTTGAGTCATTCAACTCGGGCTCTTATTGAACACACTTGCGCTTGGGCACCGTGGACCCCTCTCCCCCTTTTTAAAAGTTTATTTACTGATTTATTTATTTAGTAGTATTCTTTATTTCAGAATAAACACAAACATGACAGTTTGATCTTGGCCTCACAGTCTACATGTAATCACATATCCCCGCAATACTCAGGGCTTGGACTACATACAGTCTATTCGCAAACCCTAATAACCCTAATCTCGTCCTAATAAACAAAGACAAGAGAATGGACTGTCTTGCTTGCTAGCCTCTTGCCCGACAAATACCCTAATTAATCCAGCTCGAATCAAAACTCGCAATCATTCACAACTACCTTGGAGATGCCGACTGCTCCCAGAGCTCTCATCTGATGATGAATCAGACAATAAATCAACCTCACCATGCCGCTCGACTCCTCGTTCCAACCCCCCCGTCCGATTCTCGCAGGCCTCGCCCGCGCTGGTCCGCCGCACTCGCGGCCGCAGCAAAGATACCACCCAGCACGCGACCCGGTCCGCGCAGGAGGAGTCCAGCCGCCATATCGACAATGCTACTACCACTACCACCACCAGAATTATCTGGTACCCGGTGGTGATGAGCCAAAACGTGCCAGATATCCTCCGCGCCGCCAGCAGCTCCCAAGGCCAGCTCCGCAGCCGTCTTGTCGTCCCCATCCCTGGCGTACGGATCAATCACGCCCGCGCCGAGCAGACAGCGAACTACCTCGACATGTCCGCCGGCCGCGGCGAGATGCAGCGCCGTTTTGCCGGATTCGTCGGTGGCGCGGTACCATTCTGCCAGGTCGGGATCGCTGTCTTCTACAGTCCAAGACGAGAAGCTGACATTCGGCAGCTCGAGGCTGTCCAGCCATCCGCGCTGTTCCGTCCCGAGTGTGAAGGTGGTATCGTCGTCGGTGGGCACTTCCGAGAACGAAGTGAGCGGCGCGAGGCCGCCGGGTTTCTGGAGGCGGCGGAGTTCCTGGTCGAGCTGGCTATCGCTGTTTGTCGCTGGGTCATCGGAGGGGAGGAGGAGTACAGCGCTGGTGGTTTTGGCGCGCAGTCGCCAGGGGTTTACTGTTCTGACAAAAACGTGACGCGGGTTCAGGAGGAGCTTGACCACGTCGAGGTGGCCGGCGCGGGCGGCGAGGTGGAGAGCTGTCTGTTGTTGGCCCAGGAGGTTGTTTTCCGCGGGGAAGAAGAAGAGCTCCCGGAGGGTCTTGGTAAGGCCGCCCTGGAGTATGGCCGCGCCCGTCCGGGCTTGGTGGTATAGGATGTTGGCGGCGACAAAGGCGTTTCCGGTCTCGCACGCCAGCAGGAAGGGCGTCTGGCCGGCTTGGTTCGCCAGTGTGGTGTCGGCACCGTTGGCCAGCAGCGCCTGGAGTATCTCCTCATCCATAAGGCTGTCTTTTATGGACCTCAGACTGAAGTGTCGAGGAAACTGGGCCGCGTTACTGTCCCTGTGGCTGGAGGGCCCTCCTCCGAGCCCGTGTTGTCCGGATGCTGGCTGCAAGACGGACTCGGGTGCCGACAGGGTGACTTTATGTGGTCTGCGATCGCCGTCTTCAATGCACATGGCATGAAGCGGGCTCTGGCCGCTGTTGGAGACCATATTGGCATCGGCCCCGAATTTCAAAAGCGCATGGACAAAATCCCGGTTTCGCTTCTGCACCGCCCAGTAGAGGGCCGTCTTCCCGTTTGCATCTTTTTCGTTGATCCATTGCGGAGGTCCGCGGTGCCTGCTCAGGAATGTGGTGAAGAGGTCTCGGTGCTCATGGTCGCTGCTCTCCCGGGAGCAGATGTAATGTAGGACATTATAGGATTTGGATACCCTGATACCGGGGTTGGCACCTTGGTATATGAGATAGAGAGCTGCGAAGGGATCTTCGCCCAAAGCAAAATTGAGTGAACGTGGCTTATACCTGGACTGGTCTGCGAGTTTGCTAGGGCCGTGAGTCGCCGTCGCCGCCGTGCGCAGGGCCAAGTCCAGCTGCTGCTGGCGGTATCGCGTCGGAATGGCGTCGATGATGAGATCAAGGCAGTATCTCGGCCATCCTTCCTCCGTGGTAGTTGCGGCGACGGCTTGAAGGGGCTGAATGAATCCAGGGCCCCCATCCTCGACGAAGGCGTGCGCACCCTGCTCAAGCAGCAGGGTTATCAGCTCGGATTTGACGTGCGACAGGTTGTCGGGTATTTTGCAGATATATCCGAGGATGCTGAAGGAACCGTACTTAATGTTAGGGTCTGCCCCGTGGTCGAGTAAAAAGCGGAGTTTTGTCGCCATGTTGTGCCTATCGTCCGTTGCTCGGAAAAGCGGCGGCTCGACATCGGTGCCGCCGTTGTCCAGGTTGGCGCCTTGTTCCAGAAGCAGTCCCATGGCATCGGTGGTCTCGTTCATGTACGCGGCAATGTACAGCGGCGTCCGTCCTTCACGGTCTAGAGCATTGACGTCGCAGCCTTTGTTGAGCAATCCCCTTAGATCGGAGAGGTTTGGATACGAGGTATTCACAAGTTCGTGGAGCGACTTTGGACGAGACATGATGGATATCGAGATACGGTCGGCTTAGAGGGAGCAGTTCCCCGTAGGCGCGTCGTGTCACGGTCAATGTGCCCTCCAGGCTCCAGCCGAGCCGGCTGAGGCCACCGTAGTCACCTGACTCGCAATAACCCCGATCGAGTTCAACTGTGGCTTGCCTGATGAAACTTGTTCCTAGTGAGATCAAATTAATAGTGCCCATACGTAGAAAGCTGAAAACACGCTCACTCAATCGAACCGATCAGTCACCATACAAAAACATGTCCAGACCCAACGCCAACCCTCCCAACGACGGCGGAAGCGACCAGTCGAATACAAGCGATCCAAACTCTACCATCGTTGGCATCTTTAGCATCTTGGTTGCCTTCGCTGCACTGACCGTCGCTGCTCTCGCTGACTGGGAAAAAGTTTCCCGGCGTGTCCAGCTCGTCTGGCGATGGGCTCTCGCATGGGCAGAGCCGACAAGAGAAAAATGCTACGAGATTCTGTTCGACGACATCCGCGACGGCGCCGTTCATCAATGTCAGTTCCCGCCTCTGTGTCACCAAACCATGCACCGAGCCGGGCCGGAATGCTGGAACAACACCATGCTGGACGTCTTTAATCAGTTCAAGGGACTTGGCGGCAAGGACCATCCCCTATCTGCAACACAACCCCGCGTCGACAAGGACCCGGAGCTGCCGCCAGAGAAGCCCTACCTCCGGCTCGATTGGAACCTCGTCTTCGCCTTCATGGTCATGGCCACCGACCCGGCGTACCAGCCACCATCGCTGCCCCAAATCCTCAGTCGATCGGGAGACGACAAGGTGCTGAGAATTCAATACCGCGCCGGAGACGTCCAGCTGGACTTCAGCCGGGTCAAACGCAAGGGAAACAGCGGAGGAGGAGGAGGATACCTCCTGACGCTGCACGTGAACGGGCGTCTCCGAAATACCGACCTGTCCAAATCGACCCTAGAGCGCATCCTGCGCGGCGAACCGCCGCTATACCAGGACCCCGCGGCCGGCCCCATCCCGTCCATCCGGCCCGGCAACTCCGGCGATATCAAGCGCGGCGGCTGGGTCGCAGCCCTCGGCTTCGATGCCCCCAGCGGCAGCACCACCGAGGACAGAGTCCAGGCCCTCTTCCTCCCGCTCTATAACCACCACGAGGTCGAAAGACACCCCGGCCGCGGCGGCCTCTTCTGGCGATCCATCCGCCGGCTGTCCCTGATCGCCAAGAACAGGCTCCTGCCGTGCTACCCTGCTTGCAGGGAAATCATCGACAGGGCCGTCGAGGCGCTGGACGGGATGCAACAGGACGGCACCGACACGGGCGTGCGCCAGATCTTCCCCGAGGTTGCGCGCGACGTCCCGTTCTCGGACGAGGACAAGAGGAATATTATTGCCTTGTTCAACGGCTCGACGCGGCTCTCGCAGTCGGACCGGGACGCTCTGCACGCCCAGTTCGGGGCCGACATCGATCGGGTGCTCGTTGCCGCCGTCAGGGGCGCAATGTATTGTGCGGCCTATGTCAAGAATGAGGGCCGTGAGATGAACGTGTTGTTTGCGGACTTGCAGAAATCCACATCCGAAATCTGGCTGAGGGGGTGTTAGTTTGTCCCAGTTTAGTTTACCATAGGTGCATACCTACCTATACAAACTAGGTACCTATTGCTAGGTACACATCGTTACACGGAATTGGATGACCAAAGACTCTGCTGAATCAGCCAACATGCGCGCCCAGTAGTTCTCCTTGGTGCAGGGGATCTTGAAGCACTGGAAGGGCATGTCGGGCTGGATGCAGGCTGCCACAACGTTCTCACACTTGCGGTCGATAGCGGCATCACGCAGGAGGTGGAGGACCGCGCTGGTGAGGCTCTCTAGGTCGGCGATGTATACGGGCTGGTGGAGCATGGTCATCTTCCGCGTGGTGCCACCCATCCATCTTGACCCACGTCAAGGTCGGAATTGACGGAGCGAAAAGCGAAGGCGGGCTGTCCTGTCATATATCCCATACAAGTGAGCTCGACTGAGGAACCCATTATGCCGAACTCCGGGAAAGGGCTTACGGACCCTGGCTTCTGACTGACGAATTTCGGCAGCCGGTCGTTGTCTTTCAAGAGAATGCTCTTCAGAAGCGTATCCAAGAAGAAAGGCATGATTGGACCGCAATGTGCCTGCGCATAGGGGAGAAGGGCAAGGGTCCCACAAGAGTCACCGTGGCTACTAAATTGTCTTGCGTGAAAGCGGAGCCGAGCTCGACTTCGGCATCTCCCTCTGGTGCAGGTCTGGCCCCCACCAAGCCGCAGTAATAACTCTTTGGCAGAGAAGACGGGTCCACTCGGTTTTGGGTTCTCAGACAGAATTTTAAAACTTGCCGTTACTCATCGCTACCTACCTACCTACCTTAGACGCTGAAGATATGGGCGCAATGGCGAAGGTGCAAACAGGGGATACACGCCAGCAACACCAAGGGCGCAAACGACTCCAAGATCCACCGTCCAAGGATAACCTTTTCAAGCAGCTCGTCGGTAATCTCAAGCAGCGAAAATTCAAGCTTCTTCAACTCGTAGAGCCAAGCGTATTCGCCCGTCGCCGCCTAGTCGAAGCCCTCTTCCAGCAGCGACTACGTCTTGTTCGTTTGTGCAGGCCGGATCCCGAGGTCGAAGTCGCATCTGGCATATCAGAAAGCTCTGGTATTATGCTCTGCTGGGCCGAATTTGGCAGAAATCGTCTCGGCTGGGGAGTCGACTGCTCTGCTAACTGGCTCGCCTCCGAACTTTGAACATCGTTTGTGGAATCGAGCGACGGTTCGGACGACCAGCTGCGATCCCGGCGCTCGCGGCTATGATGACTAGATCCCAATGTTGAAGATGCCATGCTACTCGTAGAGTGTCTAGTGGCGGCAGTTCGCTGCCCCCTCTGGCCACCGCGAACCCCCCAGGACGGCAAACCCTGAACGATGCCGTTTCTGGCAAGCATACCGCTGTTGACGCTAAAGTTCTGACACACCATGAAGGCACGCATGGCTGCATTCTCTTTGGCCAAGTCTGTTGACTCGTAACTGAGATCCGTCCGATAATCCCGCCCGTTGACAACGACGAGGCAAGTATAGCCATCGGCGTGCTGGTAAACCTCGTACCAGGGGGGCTGCCATCCCCGTCGACGGCAAAGGGCTGGGAGTGCAGTTAGCCATTGCAAGACGCCAAGCGCTTCGTTTCGGTAACTCTGATTCTTTCCGGATGGCTGTGTCTTTCAGATTCGGCCGTTTCACTTACATTCTAGATATTGCATGTAGAAACCGACCATGATGTCTGTTGATGTAGCTTAGAGCTGGAAAACCAAACGAACGTGTAGGTGTAGTCAATCTCTCTCTTTCGGCTGCTTAGCGTAGGTGTAAGTTGAAAGAGGAAAGGCTCTGGGATTTTGGTGTTTGAAGAAGTGCAGGTAGGGATGCTTGTTTTGAGGAAGAGGAAGATGGGCCCTGAGGGCTGGCCAAATACAGGGCCTGGGTCCATGCGTGCCTTCCATCTTGTCTGGGTGCTCTTGCTTGGCTTAACATGTTCATCTTGACGGAAGTGACGTGGTGTCCGCCTTGTTGTGCATGAAGGAAAGAAGCGCCGAGGGAGCTTGGTGGTAGTTGTGTTTCCAATATTTGCGCCACCAAACCAGTCCAAGTGGGAGACAAAATCAGATGAAGATCTATCGCATGGACTATTATCTTGCTGTCAACAAGAAATGTCGTTGGGGTACAATCATCTTTTTCAGGGCCATTGTCGTGATTTCGGCGTCTAGAATTGAAAGACACCAGCGGAATTGCACTGCAAATTTGCAGTGCAAAAAATGCACAAATAGGTGACCGATGCCGGCTTTGGTCACCGAGACGCCACCTACATATTACATACCCCTCATCCCAGTGGCTCTTTTCTCGCGGTTCGACGCGGCCCAGGTTTCACCAAACCCTTAGATTAACTCGAGCCTTCCGCCGTAAAGCTTTTCACCATTCAGTCGAGTGCTCTTCACGCCTGATTGAGAGTTCTCAATGGAACCAGTGCAGCCAGAGCCGAGTCGAAAACGACAGAGAGAACCAACCCCCGAGCCTACCAAGGATGGGCAAGATGCAGAGCGTTATCAGTCGTCGTGTATCGGTTCAGACAACGAAACATGGTCGGGACTTCCAGACGACGTGTTCTTGCCATCCGGTCTGAGTACCCATGACACCACGCCGTCGTCGTTCCATTTCGAAAGCATCCAGGACTTCACCAAAGGCCTGCAGTCAGCGCTTGATGCCAGTTGGAAGACACGCCAGGAACCTGTTTCCAAGTACAAAGCTGTAAAAGCATTACTCCTCAGCTGGGAGGATGACGACCTTGGTGTGGAGGCTGAGATCGACCCACTGGCTCAGCTGCTTGAAAATGTCTACGGCTACGAAGTTGAGAGGTGGCGCATCCCATCACTGGGTTCCTTCAGGGCGCTTGACAATAAGGTCCGAGCCTCCACAGAGTCGATATGGGAGGTACCGTCGTCCCTCTTTATTCTATACTACGGGGGCCACGCGAGACCAAGTCGAGGCCAGGGGAGCTTCCCACGGTGGTCGTCGTAAGTCTCCCTCGAATCTCGGTACCTTGTGCTGACACTCTGTTTTTAGCAAACGATTCGGCGCAACAGAGGTCGACCCGCTTTCGATTCAGTCTTATCTCGAGAACGCGACATGCGATGTTTTGTTTTTGTATGACTGCTGTCACTCCATTCATGCCGGAAGCTGGGACAGAGCAACTGGAATCAAGGAGGCACTAGCCGCCGGCGGCTTCGAGACTATTGCTGCCGAAGTCGGGGAGCATTCCTTCACTAACCTTTTGACCAACGAATTAGCTCGCGCCGCGGAGCAAGGCCGCGGTATTTCAGTCAGCGACGTTCATGGCTACATGCTTGCAGGGCTTCGGGACTACACCCCAAGGCTTGTCAAAGATAGCAAGGGGAAACTCGTCCTCGATTGCAACAAGCGGCCGAGGTTCGAGCCACCAAGAAGGAGAACGCCGGTCCACTACCTTCTCTCGGAAAAACGCGAAAGTATCGTTTTTGCCCCTCTACGCTCTGGAAACCCCCCGACATCTACCATGTCCCTGCCTCCACGTGGTCTCCCTACGCTCGCTGCCGAAACGGACCCAGAGGGAAGTAGCACCGGGTTCGTCGAGATCAATGCGCCGCAGTTCCCGCAAGTCATTTTGAGTGTTCGACTGCAGTCGTCAGACAGCTCCGAGGCCCGCGCATGGGTCGACTGGTTGCTCAGGGCGCCTCCCGAGGTTGAAGATATCAAGGTTGAGGGGTGGTATGGGAGTTTTTCGACCCTGATCATTCTCAGCGTCCCCCTCAAGGTGTGGCATGCTATGCAGGACCACCCGGCCATCTCGTTTGTCGGCTTTGTGACGACCGAGAACTTGGCTTCGGCCTTGTTGCCGAACAAGCCGAGCATTGCAAGGTGGCTCGACAACAAAACCGCAGGGAGCACAAGGTATGCCCCGTCTGTCTATGCTCCCTCCGTCACGGCCGATTCTGCAATCGAGATTGACAATCGATCAACTGCCGGCCATTCAACCCACGAGTTAAAAACTGGCACCAGTCACCGCGGCGGGCTATCATCATTTTTTAGACCTTTAACATTCCGGGAATTCATCCAGATTCCAGAACCAGGGCAAAACAAGGGCTCGGTACTAGTCGATGAGAAGATTTCTCTTTCTTGTCCCTTTCGGAAAAGGAATCCCGTCCGTTTTAATATCAGAGACCATCAGAATTGCGCGGTCAAGTCGTTTCTCGACATCCCCCAGGTGAAGTGAGTCGGATGTTCAGAAACCAACCATTCAACAACTAACGGTTCCTTAGGCGCCACGTGATGACCTTCCACAGGCAGGGTGACTCTCGATTTCAATGTCCTCGATGCAAACGATATATGGGGTCGGGGGAAGTGTTGGCGGAACACCTGCTGGCACACGTAATATGTGAACTTCGGTTGCATTCGGAGCCAGTTGACCCTGAAGATGGAATCGATGCCAGGATTGAGGGTGCTCTGAACAGTAGATACCGAAGGATTGTGACTTGGGAGCAGCTCTGGAGCACGCTTTTCCCAGAGGACGATATAACGGAAGTACCCGACCCAGGTACGACCCCCTCGGCATGGTGCTTGAACTCTTATGAAAACTGACTTCCTCAGTCTTTGTGCCTCCTGTCGAGTTTGAAGAAGGAATCGAGCTTGCCAGAGAGAGCTGGGCGGACCTGGACGATAGGATTTTCCGCGAAGCACAGAAATCGCCGTTTTCTGAATGGGAGCCTGAGCGGGTCAGGGAGATAATGATGGAGTATCTGCTATACGTGCGTCAAAGGTGCTACGAGAGGGTACTTAAGCTGGAGTTTTTCCGTTATCAAAAAAATACGGGGTCGCGGGCCCAAGCCTAAGAGTCTCAGCCGGTTGGAATATCTGGATCCGGATGTGGCTCCGGATGCTTCCTATAAAGCTCCTTTGAAGTTGATATCACTAGCACCGAAAGCAGCGCTGTACAGTACCGGAAAAGGCGCTGATGAAGATGGAGGAACCTACTGGAAAGATCCACTATAAATTAGGTGCTTCTGGTCACTAAAGATCCGACCTTACAGAAGCAAAATTATCATCATCTTGACCCTCAGATTCCGACACAGCCGCCGTCAGGCTCTCCTTCCTAGACTTGACGAAGATAGCGATTCTGAAGGGCCACTGCCTAAGAGGACACCTCTGTTCCCGGCGGTCCAGGACTCCCCATCAGTTACCCTGATGACAGGATCTCAGTTCGACCATACGACAGCGCCCGGCACAGATTTCCGATTACCCCCCTACAGCCTAACCACTCATAAACCCATCACCCCAACCGCTCATAACCTCATCATCCCAAACTCCGACTTTCCGCACTATAAGAATTTCTCAGAGGAGGAGTAGCTATAGCACATATAAACAAATAGAGTGTCCCTGTAGGCAAGCCATTCTGCGAAGTCAACCGATATATCCGCTGGTAATACCACATACTCCAGGGCCTATTTTAGTACAAGTTACCTTTTGATGGGTGGGAAGAAAGGAAATAACTGGGTTCTTCACATAAGCTAATAAGTAACCACGCTATTCATTTGCGCGCTACTGCTCGGCTTGGCTTTGCATTACCTAAGTATATTGCAACTGACTACCTAGGTACCTACCTACCTACTAGGATAAAGCCATACCACCGAGCTCCTCATCATTCCCGAACGAGCTTGCCAACTTTCATTTGAATTAGCTCTATAATGGAACAGGCACAACATAGCGAGGACTAACGGAGATAAAAACCCATTTCACAATCTTCCACAAAGCTAGCTCTTGCAGAAGGGAAAGTTCCTCCTACATTGACCCTGACAAACAGAGCTCTGATATACCTAGGTAGATCCTTAGCCCTTAGGCCTTACGCCAGGATATAAATCTCATAAAAAAAAGAAAAGGTCTCGACGTACTGTGGAAACCGCTACGTCTTGTTCGACTGTAATACCTACCTACCTACCAATATAAAAACCCCTTATCACCTAGGTAGGTACATAATAAGACAAGTATCGCGTGAGTTTAACAACTCTATCTAATAACCACATGGTTTCAAAGCTAAACTCGTAGTAGATATAGCGGACGGAATTTTGACGCTTCCACCTAGGTACCTAGTTTAGCTACGGTTGTAGGCTCTTCGATTCTGGAAAGATGAGGCTAAATTGATTTGTGGTGAGGAAAACTGGATGTATGATAGGTAAGCACCACAGTTCTAGAATGAGACGGTTTCAACGGTACGTCGAGAGCTCCTTATGAAAAAGTCCCGGCTATTACACGCAGCTTGAACTACCAGACAACACCTGTACCACGAAAGTTAGACATTTCACCACCATAGGCGTTACACATATCTTCCATGACATCCAAAAACCTGCATCAGATCACGAAACGAAGTAGAAATCTGTACAGATAATCTTCTAATCTACTAGATCGAGCTAAATACTCGACCAAATGACCAAGCATATAACCAACTGAACGCAGACAGCCTACAGGGGTATAAGACTATTCCACTCTTTTGATCCAACAAACACCAGTCTACTCGTCGCGCTTGATGAGATCAACAGGCGACTTGTACGTCTTCCGGCCGATAATCAGATAATACACGACGGCAAACAACATGGTGGCGCCGAACATGAGGATGCTCCAGTTCATCGCATCGGCCGTGGGATTCGGCGAGAGGGGGAAGAAGACAAAGACCCAGACGACGAGCAGGAAAGCGATAGCGCCGAGGTTGACGGCAAGACCGAACTTGCCTAGCGACCAGCGGCGAGGGGGAAGCGGACCCCGGAAACGACGGATGACCATCACGGTGAATCTGTTTACTCAGTCAGCATGGGGCCTTGTGGTGCCGTCAGATGTCTTACGAGATAAGGTAGGTTCCCAGAATGGCATTGACAGCCAGGGACCCAATGGCGTGGAAGGCCGTGACGGAGCCAATGTTGATGAGGGAAAGAAGAGCGGTGATGGTGAAGGTCAGCAGCACCGAGTTCAGGGGGATGTTCCAGCCCGGCTTGACCTTGGAAATGAATCCAGAGAATGGGAGTCCGCCGTCCCGAGCGAAGGACCAGGTCTGACGCGAAACCGTAGCTACAGTGCTGATGCACGCCGAGGTGATATTAATGATAATGATGGCCGTCATGATAGAGGTGCCGACGTTGCTCTGTGTAACATTGTAGAACGCCTGGATAAAGGGGTAACCGGTGGGCGAGTTGATGATGTCCAGAGCACTGCCGAGGGTAAAGCAAAAGGTAATGGTCATGATGAAACCCATAGTGCCGTTGACAGTAGCAGCCGTCAGGATAGCCCGCGGGAGTACGATCGAGGCATCTTTGATCTCCTCAGCCATGTGCACGGCCGAGTCGGCACCGATAAGGGTGTAGACAGGAGCAAGGAGGCCTGCGATGTTAGTCTCATGCCGTTATCGGCCGAAGGAGCTACTCACCAACCATGAAGGACAGACCATCGGTGTCCCAGCCGCCCAAGTTCAAGAACTCGGTGAACACCTCCTTGGGATCGCCGCGAGGTCCCAGGACCCAAAGAGGGATAAGGACGGCGAAGAAACCGAGGACGTGGACAATCAGGACCAGCCCCTCCACCATCGGCAGCCTCTTGGCGAGGAAGGTGTTGAAGATGATGCAGAACGCCGTGACGGCAATGACCAAAAGGGTTCCATGCCAGTTCTCAAAAACATAATCAGGATTGTTGAGAACCAACAAACCCTGAATCATGGTTCCCACGAGGAAGGCGAGCGAGGCCAGGCCGACCTGCCAGCCGAGAACAGACACCCATCCTTTCCGGTCAGCAGGATCCAAGAGGCGTTAGGGGCGGCTTACCTGTGATGTAGCTAACGAACCGTTGAGTTCCAGGGCTGGAAAACTCCGACACCCAGTGATATTGGCCGCCCGATGTCGGTGAGCTGCTGTGGTCAGCAATGTCGTCCAATAATTGGGGCGGCTCGACCTACATGGATGCCATCTCAGCCATGGTAGCAAAAACCAACATGTAGCCAATCCACACAATGAAGTATCCCCAAATCATGCCGGCCGTGCCTCCGTTCAGCAGCGAGAAGAAGCTCGTCCTGGGGTGCGTTAGAGAGCCCGGTGCAGCATTGTTTCGGAAACATACATCAGAGAGATCTCCCATGTGCTCATCAGGGTGCAGGCGAAGCCCAAGGTCGAGATGAAACGGAAGTTTCTCTGCGTTTCGGTCAGAACCAGAACTCTACCCAGCCGAAGAAAGCTCAGGGACCGACATTGAGCTGCTGGGTTTTCCCCAGAATGCGCATCTCGTGCTCGTCGGCCTCGGTCCCGCCGAGCTGGGACATGTTGCGCATCTCGACGCCATGCTCGGCCGAGGACGTCTCGAGGTACGCCTTGTTGGACTCGTCTACCGCCATGATTGCCGTCGAAGCTTGGTCGTAACAGACGCGGAGGATGGGCGAAGAGAGGAGGACGGAGGAGCTCCAGCTTCCGAGGCAATGGAGAGCGGGTAGGGAAACCGGACAGGTCTGCCTCACTTCAGGACGGCGAAGGAGTGAGTGCCAAGAGAAAACAGGGAGAGGAAGAGGTCGCAAAAAGCAAAACAAAAGATCATGCCATCACGAAAAGCAGCAGGCACCCGACAGGCACCTCGCTGACCGACAGGGCCAGGACCCAAGAAAGTCCCAAGGGCCCGTTGAAACCCACCCCCGCGTTGCGATTTCTGAACCCCAGCAGCATGCCTCGCGATTCTGCGCTCTGGCTGCAGTTTCGCGGAACCCTTGCTGCTACTGCTGCTGACCTCTGCTGCGTATCGAAAAAATAGCTAATGGCAAGGGCCTCGGTCGAGGACGTGGTCCAAGACAGTTCTAGCGCCACCTGCATGTCTGTCACGCCAGGCCGTCTTGGGCTAGGAGAGAACGGGTCGCGCTTTCCGTGGCGTGCAGTCTCGAAAATGAGGGGCATCTAGCGGGCCAATGGCACCACGACGGGCTCCCTATTGCATGTTGACAGGGAGCCACGGCCGGGATGCGCTTCCCATTTTCTTCGCTGTGGCCTCCATGATTGGGCTGGCCGGCCTGGTGGCGGCCGGTTGTCTGATAGACGGACGCACAGGAAGCGAAGCCGCGGCGACCAGGACGCGTTTGAGCCAGACAAAAGTGCGGTCCTTTCCGTCCAAGACGAGTCCTCGTGCTCCGAGTCCACGCCACCACTTGACCGTCGCCGAGCCCGTCTTGGCTGGGCTTCCCGGGTCCGCCCCTTCTAGCTCCCGCAGCACCGGTTGGGTGTGGGTGTTGGGGGACGTTGCGGGAGCGTGGGAGCAGGCCAGCGTGGGAGGGCGAAGGGATTTTCGATAGTCAACCGGCCGGGGTCCCTCTGATATCCCCGGTCGGCACCAGTTTCCGCGTGGGGTTACGGTCTTGTGCCAAATGCTTGTCTCGCCCAAGCTTCCCCCAGTTTCCCCAGCAGCAAATCACAGCCAAAATCGAGCGGACGCTGGGGAAAACCGGGGCCAGAAGCGAACATCCGATCGGAGCTACTCAGATAAGCTCCAAAAAGAAAGCAAAGAGCTTCGGCCAGCTGGAGTCGCCCGGATCGCCCGTCGCGTTTGCCCTTTGCAGCAAAGATCACCACCCGTCCAAGACAACTCCAGAGACACTTTTCACGATGGCATCACGATGGCATCACGACGACCTTCGCTGATAGGCTTCCATCCTCACTCCCTTGGGAAGGAATCCCATGCATGAGAATCAATGGACAGGGTCCGCACAAAACCCCCGTCCTGCTGGCCGCGAGCGTGTTGCCTGATTGGACGTTCCAGACACACCTTCTCGGGTTGTGGCTTTAATCTTTTCTTCTCGCTCTCTTTTCTTTTCTTTTTTGCTCTCCCGCACGTCAGGGGTCACACTCCGCTCAAAGCAGTGCTTTTTCGGCGCCGCGGTAGAGACGGACTCTGGAACAAGCCGACCGGGTTTGCCCCTGGCAGCCAGCCGTCTCGCCGCGTTCCTCTGCATCATTCGCCCTCGCGGCACAGCAGTCGACCAGTGAACCGTTCGACTGGCGCCACGCTGGCTTGCAAGAGCAAACGTCTCTCCTTCTCTGCCATCGATCGCCCTATCTCGAATGCAAAAAGCTGGTTATCGGTCCTTCGCTGTCTCGGAAGCTTCCCCAGTGACGGCATGCTGGTCCTAAGGTTCCTCCCGCTCCTCCCGCCGTGGGCTTGATGGCTGTCTGAGATATACAAACCAAGTCCAGTTCCCCCATGGGGTCCATCTCGCTCCTTATCCACTTTTTGATCTGAGTTTGTCTCTCTGTCTCTCGCCGGCTCACTCTCTTGCGTTTCGACCGCCATCATGGCAGACTCTTCGACTGATGGCGGACCTCCGGGTCCCGACCCGTCCACGGGTCTGTATCCGGGACAGTCGGCACCACTGGCGACTTTGACAGCGACAGACCAGAGCGGCGCTGTCATCATCGGCGCAGCGCTTGCCTTGGTCTTTGCCCTGATCGCCATGTTTATCAGGTTATATGTTCGGCTACAGTTCCAGCGAGGTTTTTCCATGGACGATATGCTCGCTGCCACCTCCATGGTATGTTTTCTGCGGTGTCTGCAAGCAGCCCCTGACAAGATTAGGCATTTTTTATCCTTCAGTCCGGGTTGGTGTTTGGGGAGGTTCACCAGGGGTTCGGCAAGACGATCGACGACGTATCCCCGGCCGGGCTTGTTGCCATACAAAAGGTTTGTCTCTAGGATAACGCGAGGAGACAGAGCTGACGTCGCTAGATTGGATATGTCGCCGACATCTTTTACCTCCTAACGACGTTGCTCACCAAGGGCTCCATCGGCTACCTCTTTATTCGGCTTTCGCCAGATATCAACCACATCCGAGCGGCCTACGGGTGTCTGGCCGCCGCCACCGTCTTTACCGTTGCGTCGATCTTGGCTACATGTTTGCGGTGTGATCTCCAAGCACCATGGATCTTTATTAATGCCCAGTGTACGGGTCTGGTATGTCAACTCGTGAGAGGCGTTGTACGTGGCTAACCCTTCAGCTCACGCGCTGGCAAGCCATTGCCGCGCTTGATATCATTAGCGAAGTCGGGCTGTTCGCCGTTGCCATCCACATGACTCAGGGGCTCAGGGTGTCGGTGTCGAGCAAACTGGTGGTGCTGTTTGCCTTTGGGCTCCGCCTGATGTAAGTCTGCGTTTCTTCTCAAGTGGTACATGTCTGACTGTGTAGAATTCTGGTTCCCATCCTCATCCGTCTCAAGTATCTCGGCGATTCCATCTCGAGTTCGAACTGGACGCTCGATGGCGTCTTGACGGTGTTGTGTACGCAAATCCACATCAGCTATGCCATCATTGCCACGACAACGCCGTGTCTGCGACCTTTCATGGCCGCCCTGAGCACAAACTACGGCGGCCCCACGGAGACGAAGACGCCCAGCGGGACCAAGCTCAGCGCAAGCAAACTGAGCAAGATGACGGGAAACTCGGACCGGTCCAAGCGGTCTGCCGCCCAGAAATCGGAGGTCGGCTACGCGCTGGAAGACATGACGGTGACCGAGCCGGAGCGGGACATTGAGGCGCGCCACTCGGCCGTGCCGCAGGAGGATCCGGGGGCCAAGGTGCCGACGACACGATGGGACGGGGCGGACTACCGCGTGGCCATCATGTCGCGGAACCTGTCGGGCGATGCGCGCAGCACGCAGAGTAACGACTCGCAGAAGATGATTATATCCAAGAATACCGAGTGGCAGGTGGAATACCTGGGGGACGGGCACGAGTCGACGGGGTCACGACACTCATAGGTGTTGGAAAGGATGGATATGATGATTAGACGGGCGGAGCATTGATGTAAAATATTGTTATGATGATGAGGCGGATCTATTCTAGATATAGAATGAGTAGAGCGACCTGGTTCTACTTTGGTTTGGACTCCGCTAGTGAGGTGACTGCTGGAAATGTTCATGACATCTCGTTTATTCTAGAGCCCAGAGTTTTGTTCATCGCAGCACTGTCAATTGCTGGTGTTTTGACCGTGCGACAATCCAAAGGGAATCACCAAAATTCAACATGAAGTTCTCGCATCCGCCCACGTGCTTCCCAGCCTCTGGACAACCAATTCTCCATTTCCCATCATCCTGATACCGATACCGATACCGATAACCCGCGCCCCTTCCATGCATCCATCCATCCGCCCACCCACCAAAAACGCCTCGCTGGGAAACAGCCCCCAAAATCCAAACACGGAATACTCCAACAGATAAAACTAGACCACAAACGGATATCTACACGAAAGGAACAAAAAGGTGTGGCCCCCCACTCTTTGTTTCTTGCCCTTCCTTCCTTCCGCCGCTGCGGTTCGATGCACCACAATGTCCCAGTGTTTTCTACATATCACATCCCCCCTTGGACATACATCTCCTGCTAAACTAGGTTATACCTACATGTAGCACGCGGTTACCAGGAAGTTTGACTCCAACATTTCTTTGTGCAAATCCCATACAAAAATGTTGGAGTTCAAACCTCCCACCACCTGCCAAGGCAGTGTGTGGACAAGGAATCAAAAAAAAGTGATAAGTAACGTTAGTTTAAAATCCCATGCGGCCCGGCCCGGTAGCCGCCGCCGGTTGGAGCTTCCTTATTCGGAGTTTCTGACAAGTCTTGGTATTTGGACCCCTGGTTTGGGGGAGGGGGAGGGGGAGGGGGGACGAGAAGAGATACAATGGAGGATTTGAATTTTTTGTCGATATGCAGGTCCACACTGTCGTTGGGAGGGGCTGGAAAAAAGGGTAATCACGAAATTTTTTACAATGCTGGCCGGCAGGGAGATGTGATGCCTGATGCTTGATGCGTGATGAGGTGCCTTGGCACGTGGGATTAATCTACCTTGTTAGAAATTTAGAATGCTGAGTGATGTTTTATTGCTTTTTATTCCATCAGGACGCTGGAGATTTGGGGATGGGTGATGAGTGATGGGCGGGGCTCGCTAGTTTTATTCTAGTTTGGGTTTTATTGTCTTGTTAAAGGGGAAAGGATCTGCGGTTTTTCGGGTACGGTAGACTCGTTTGATTATTTTGGTTATCTTTTGCTGGGTTTTTTATCTGGAGTCAGGGGAAGGAGGGGGGGTTACCTTGTATCCGGAATATGGCCGGATGGATTGAAGCACAGAGAGATAGCCATTGATTTGATAGGCAAACTAATTTGAAGTTGAACTGTGATGGACTTTTAATTTTTTGTCTGCTGAGTTTTACGATATTGACAAGGCGTGAACCGGGCGTTGTTATTTTCCCAGTTGTACGGGGCGAATTTCTCTACGGAATAGAGGTACAGGTGGGAACTGGGGGGCATGTCTTGGGACTGGGAGGGAGTGGTTCCTGAGCAATGTATCGTATCGGCTTCCTGCAAACTTGGACCTTGGAAATTTAGGGAGAGAGAAAGAAAGTTGTTTAGAGGTCTGTAATTATGTAGCGATCTTGGGGATAGGAGGGGTCACAGGTCTGGCTTGGGGTAGGTTGAGCAATTCAGACTTTCCCAGAGCTAGCTCATGCTTCTGACGATAGGTATATACCCTAGGTACTTTCCTGATCTCAACCTTCGAGAGACGAACCCTGGGAATAGTTGTTCACGGCCCAGGATCAGAAACTCTGTTTTCAGAGGCCGCATACCTCTGCTACACGTGCAGAGCAGTCTACGATACGGTTACCTAACAATGTTCCGATATCTTTTCAACAGTGGATATATGGCTTTCCTCCACCAACACAGCCAAAAGTCCACAACTGCCATATTAATTTCCCACGTGTTAGAAACTCGGTCTAGGCATGTGCAAAAAGCAATCGTCAAGGCACCACACAAAGCAGGCATCACAAGACACTCGACATGCTGGGGGCTATCCGGTTCGCGGCTCGTCGATGTTTCCAAGCTTGGTCCAGTCTGTCAGATCTTTATTCATAAACTGCCTTCTTTCAGTACTCTCCGCGGCATTGAAATCTAGGAGAATAAAGGGATGGGAAATCCAAAGGGCATTGGTCACCTGGGTGGGTGTGACACAAGGACAGTGACTGGCATACCCAGGGATAATTCCGATACACTGGGCCGACGACAACTATTCGTAGCTGGTGTGAATCGCCACCAATTGTACTGATGAAGTTTCCGGGTAGATACTGATTCGACGAAACGAACTGCAATCAGAACAAGAGGTCGACTGTGGAGCACAGATCTGGTACAGACCCACCACGGCCTGTGTACCCGGATCGGCCGGACCGGACCCGTTCTCCACCCTGACCCAGACCCGGTCAGACCCACCCACCCGCCCAGCCCCGCCTCCGCCTCCGGACCACCGACGACATACGACATACTTAGGTACTCGGCCGGTGCCTCACCAAGCAATGTGCTACCTACTACCTACGCGCCGCTTACTTGCCCAGTAGAACCCAGTTATTCCTTGCTTACCGATAGCTTCTTCGCAGCATGCCAGCTACAGATTATCGAGGGGATTCTTTTGCAGGACACCTTCATTGAGTGGAACGGGAATATCCTCCGGTCTCCGGATGATGTGGTCCGGCGCCCGGCGGCGACCTGATCTCCAACGCTCCAACAGGAGTTGGACCGGCCAAGTCGTCTTCCGCATGGTGCGTTCAACGTTCATCAACATCGTTGGTCTTCCCTCACCGTCACGGATCTTGCATTTTCGATATAGATCTGTCCTGATTTATTTTCCGATGGGCAACAAGTTCCGACCAAGCTACATAAGCTACATACGGATACATAAGTCCAACATATGGACGCTTTCCCACTCTCTGCTCACCCAATCCATAGCATCAACATCGACAACTCATAATACAACCATCATCGCGACCTTAGCTGCCATCCCATCCCATCCCAACACACATCAACCCCAACCATCAGCCAAAAAGGCACCCAAAGCCGACACCGCCCGGACAAGCATCCTAAACCTGCACGACCCGATCCCCATTCGGAAAAGAGACATCATACTCCAACGTAAGTCTCACACTCCGCCCCGCATTCAGCACAACATCCCAGCTGACCTCGCCCTGCTTCTTGAGCGTGGCAACCGCCTTACCCCAATCCTTCTCCTCCTTCCCATCCTTCCCGGGGACACCCGTCGCCACCGCGGTACCGCCGTACATCCCCCTAGGATGCGACACCTCGACCCGCAGCTTCTCGTCCTCGCTCACGGGGACCTGATCCAGAACAGTAATATTCACCGGCTTCCCCGCCGCGGCGCGCGTGTTCACCAGCGTGACGGTGCGCGTATACACGCTATTATCACCCTTAGTGAACACCCCCGTAGTACTCCGCTTCACGTCCGGCTTGGGATACGCCACCCTGATCGCCGGGTCGACACCGAGCGATAGAGTAAACGAATCGCCGGCGCTGCAGCGGGGGAGCGTCGATCTCCCCAAGAAAGTCCCGTCCAGCGTGAGACCCGTCGGCCCCTTGAGGAGGGTGAGCTTCGAAGTATTCCGCAGCTTGGCCTTCAGATACGCAACGGGCTTGTACTTGGCCACAACGGTATGCGAGAAATAGACGCCCGAGAACGAGATGCGCGCGACCCGCTGTTTGGACGCCGTCGAGCTCGGCTTCAGCGTCTTGGCGTTGGGCAGGTCGTACGTCGCCGTCAGGCCGGTTTCTTCGAAGGATGACTCCTGAAACGAAAGCTCGGGCGTCGGCTCGAGGATGGTATCCCCGTCGCCGGCCTCGTCGGCATCTTCCTCTTCGGCCTCGAAGCGCGGCGTCCCAAAGGATGAGTGCGTCGAGCGGGCGTCTGCCTTCCGCTTGGCCACGGACATGTACGCGTTCACGTTGTTGCTCTTGCTCTCCTTGCGGCGCGCGAGCTCGGGCCCTGAAGATGTCCCGTCAGCAGCAGAAACAGACCCGAACAGGCCACCGCCGCGCGTACCAATGTTGGAGCTGGGCGCTCCGCCAAATCCAAAGGATGCACCCCCGGGGGCTTGCGATGGCATTGGCGGCGGCGGCGGCGGCGCGACTGTGTTCATGTAAGCTTGCGCCTGGCCTCGGGAAAAGGTAGACTCACGGGATACTACTGCCTGTGCCATCATCTGGCTCTGCTGCTGGGCCTGTAGCTGGGCCTGCGCCTGGGCCTGCGCCAGCAACGGGGCCTGCTGGGAATACATGGCCAGCTGGTCGAACTGCTGCGCCTGAGCGCCGCCGACCTTCCACGCCGGCTGCTCGCTCACGCCAAAGTACTGCGCGCGCGGCTTCTGCGCGTACTGGAGTTGCTGCGACGCCTGCCAGGCGCTCTGCTGCGACCGCTCCTCGCGGCTGTCGACGAGGTCGTTCTGCACGCCGCCGGTCCACCTCCCACCCAGCTTGACGCGCCAGGGCACCAGCGTCGGGATGGCATCTTGTAAACCGGAGAACGTCGTCTGGGACGTGCTCAGCGTGACTTTGGTGTTGGTCCACGTCTCGGACGTCATGTTGGTCAGCTGGGCGTCGAAGCACAGCAGCGCCGTGTTGGCTGTGGTCGACAGCGCTAGATCGTAGCTCGGCGACCAGAAGGCGCACGACGTGACGTACGACAGGACCAGATCGCAGACATAGCCATCGTCGTCGGCGGCCGGCTCCTTGTCGGATACCTTGACGATGTCACTGGCGCTGGCGATCGAGTTGCGCCGCGACGAGGCCGGCGTCGCGAAGCTGGCGGCGTCGAGCGTGATGCGGACCGAATAGCAGTACCGGGCCCAAAAGTTTTCTCTCTCCTTGCGGATGCGCGTCTTCTCCTTCTGCCGCTCGAGCTGCCGACGACGCTCCTTGTCCTTGATCTTGGCCTTGGCCCGCTCGACCTTTGCCTTTGCCTTGGCCGCCTTGATCTTTTCCTTGAGGACGACCCTCTCGAGACGCTGCTGGTCGACGCGCAGCTTCTCGATCTCCTTGGCGATGTCGCGGTCGCGCACGGTGCCGGCCATGTGGTCATCAAACACCTTGGTGCGTTCCTTGCGGTACTGCTCGATGCTGGCCTCGATGTCGACGCCGCGCTTCTTGTCGAGCGAGTTGCCGTAGGCATCCAAGATCTTGAGGCGGCTCATGGCGCTGGCCACGACCTCCTTGGCGCGGTTCTGCTCGTCGACCAGGCTGGTGATTTTGCTGCAGACGGCTTCGAGAGCCTCGTTGGTTTTGTCTGAGGTGTCGTCCTCGTCGTCAGAGTCAGAGTCATCCTCGGAATCGTCTGTCTCGGGGTAGATCTCCTCAAAGATGTCGCGGTTGGGGAGCAGCTCGACCGTGATGTCTGTGATGATGGCCGAGCCGCTGCCCTCGACCTTGATCGAGTGCTCATCGGCGGTGGGTGTGACGCCGACCACAGTGATTTCGTTGGCCCCGGGCTGTGTCCGCGTTAGCAGAGCTCTCGTTCTTTTTCATGGGCACCAGGGACATACCTTCAGAACAACACTCTTGATCTCGCGGACTACCTGGGCGCGGGTGGGAAAGAGCGTGACCGACTTGGTCGAGAGATCGCGGATGCGATACTCTTGTTTGTGAGTTTCCATCGTGTGGTGTTTGTCACGATAGCTGAGAGAATGAGAGCACAACGCAGTCCAAGATGAAGAAATTAGACTCTGATAAAAAGTAACTGCTCCGGAATTGTTGCAGTGATGATGATGACTAGAGAAAAATCTCAAGAGAGGAACCTCATCTACTTATACATGAGTCTAACAAAGACCCTGCCTCCACACTCAGGCATCTCCCCTGCCTAGCCGTCGTCGTCACGGCGGTCGTCTTCAGCCTTCAGGCACACTGCGAAAAAGGCTCTGCAGCCGCGCAAAGGCGGAGCAAGCCACCAATCTTACGGCGGCCTCACCAATGCCGGGGTGTCTTGGCGTGGAGAAAGGCATCGCTACAGTAAAATCGGTCGCGCACGCGCTGGCCCAGGCTGCGCCCGTGACTCAGGATTTCGGGGACTCACATTTAGATTTATTTCTCTCTCTGCAAATGCCTGGGATCTCAGGTGTTGGACTCTTGGCGGAGAATTGCTCAGGTGTGCGTCACAGCGAACTTGACGGATGAACCAATAGCAGTCAGCCTTGCCGTTTCACACCCGTCGTTACCATTGGCGATTGACTTGAGGACGGATGTCTTTCGACGTCATTCGGAGTAAACCGTAGCCTTCAGAAAAAAAGAAAAAAGACAAGAGAAAGAAAATGAATGGACCGAGAAGCTGTCACGGCACTTGCCGAAGCGGGAAGCAGCTAGCTCGTCCTGGCGAACTGTCTCAGCTTCACGTGGGGTAGCTTCCCCGCGATGCGGTCATAGCTCGACGACGTCGACCCCAGCCACCGATTAACTTGATCAGATATCTCTCAGCAGGAGAACATCAGATACCTATCTCGACAGGACAACTAACAACTCGAATTAATGACTTTGACACCGTGATATTGTCGCCGTCAAAGATGGCCTCGCAACCCATAACTAACCCCTACACGGGGCAACCACCACCACCGCAAACATACGACCCTCCGGCGCCGCAGTCGCAACCACAACCACCACTCCCAACGGACCCTTCCTACCGCCCACCCACCGACCCTTCTTCTTCCTACCGCCCGCCCGTCGAAACCTCCTTCCCCCCTCCGCCAACCTCAGCATACCCCCCGCAACCGCAATCCTCCGGCCTAACCTACCCCGGCCCTTCCGCCCCCGCGAGCTCCTATCCCGGTCCTGCCGGGGGCGGTGGCATGACAGAAATGCTCCCCGGCCCCTCCCTCACGCCGCTCCCGCTCGCGACGGCGCGAAAACCCAGCCTCCGCGACGCGCGCACCGCGACGGAGCACGCGCTGCGCGAGTACATGGCCATGCAGCGCAGCCGGCTGCGCAACAAGGACGATTTTCCCGCCGGATTAGACGAACGTCTGCGCATCCAGGCCTCGGCCGTGCTGGGCGATCTGCGCAGTTTGCGAGACGAAGTCAGCGTTCTCGTAAAAACGGCCGAGGGGCATCGGTGGCGGAGATTTCTTGTCGGGGGATTTATGTACGTCGTTTTCGTCGTTCTCATTTTGTTGGATATGTGGTGCTGATATGTGAACAAGAGCAACTTTCATCCCCGCCGTGCGCGCCATCTTCCGCCGTCCGGCTTCGTCGTCAAAAGATAGAGGGACTGATCCGGCGTTGGGCATGGCGGCGAATGACACCGAGTACGCGTTCCGGCGGTCCAAGTCGCTGATTTCCCGGATTTTGGGGTCGGTTCATCGGCCGGGGCTGGCGACGTTGGCGTTTTTTGTCTTTGCTGTGTTGTATGTCTTTCAGAATGAGGTTACGTTGCGCGTGGCGAGGACGATCGGGCGGCGGCTCAAGAAGTTGAGTGCCAAGGTGGAGCGGGGCGATGAGGAGGTTAGTGAGGAGGATGTGAAGTTGCTGCAGAATTGGCGGTGGCGCATTTTGATGTGGAGTTGATGGGATGATGATGAGGATACATACGAAGTGAGTGATGAGGTTTGTTGGGATACCCCCTTATGATGTTATGCGATGATGATGATGTTGTGGGATGAGGTTGGAGTTGGAGTGCTATCACCTGTGGTTTGCTTAGCGTTTGCAGATGTGTTGGGGATGATGATGGAGTCGGAGTTGGAATGTGGTCATATAGTTTGCTTGGTGGGAATCTAACTACCTACCTAGGTAGGCATGTACTGTTGGAAAGAGGCTTCATCGGCTGCTTGGGCATTCGTGGGTGTGCGATGGTGGATTAGCCTTTCGTGTGACTCGTGGATATGAGCTGAAACAATCGGCAGGCAGGTACGGGGTATATATATTCGATCCAACCACTACTTACCATCGGCCCAAAAGCCTGGGAGCGCCACTTCGGTGAGCTGGCTCAGGTGGATGGGCGTCGCCTTCGCTCCGCGGGAGGTGATGTCGGGAGAGCCCCCCTTCGGGGAGGCTCAAGGATCGAATCCGATCAGCGGCAGAGTAAAAACTCCCATTTGGGGGTTTTTCGTAACCACTCCGTTCTGGACCCCCCTCAAAGTCGGGTGGTGAGCTTTTTTTGCCCTTTTGCTCCTCACCAACCACCCCATGTTTACTATCTTGATAGATCCCATTCTGTGATTTGTTTCGTCATTCATAGCTTTCTCCCTTTTGTGTGTGATTATCGTCTCCCCGATCCATCCTCCATATCTGTACTTGCATCCTTCCCGTCCACTGTTTTCCTGAGGGTTTTCGGACATTTGCCTTGTTGATCTTTGTTTCAGACATGACCTGGAGATGCTAGTTCTATGGTCTACATTTTTGTCGGCGATATCTCGCCTGCCAACTCGAGTGGCGGAGGACTATTAGTTAGTCCTGGGGAGCGCGAACTCGCAAGCCAAATAATGGTTTAGTGGTAAGAGATGGAACAAACCGTCAGCAAGTAAGGCCAGTCGGAGAGGGGCATCGCAGAAAAACAGGCCATGTTGATCACAAATGGAAGAAGCAATGAACCAACCCAAAGGCATCGAGGCGGGAGAGACACCACAAGGACAGACCTTCGCTGTCCGGGAAAGGCAGCTACTGTGGCAATTCAGGCACCCTGATGGGTAGCGGTCGCCAGTGCTGCTGGTACGCGCCAGGCATCTCAGATTTCTTTTGTTTACTTGCAAGCAAACTGAGTCAGTCAAACAGGTGAAGCTATTCAGAGCCAACCAAATCAGGGTAACAGAATAGGTACCTAGGTAGATAGAAAGATGACTTTACTTGGCCTAGCTCTCGCTAAGCCAGTTCTTACCTCAATTACACACACACATAACATAGATTCCCTGCAGAGAGCTTGGTTCCCCAGAGCTACAAACAACCCCTCACAAGGAGCAGCTCGACAGACATGATAAGGATATTGCAACAGACAATGGCATTACACACCGCACACCTAGGTTTACTCCTACAAATCCAGGGTATCTACTATACAACCATAGGTATCCAAACCAAACCGAACCAAACCGATCCCAACCGATCCCAACCAAATGCAATCCCCACGCCACATCACCCATCCCCATCTAACCAAACAGAAACCCCAAAAAAGAGATCAAGTCCTCCACCCCCAATCCCTCACATGCGCCCGGTGAGCATACCCAACCCTAGCCTGCAACCCAAGTCCCACATTCTCCCCCCCACCCCACCCGCCCGTCCTCATCGCACTAACAGCAAACACTTCCTTTCCTCCCATCCCCATATCCCCTCTCCTCTGTCTCCTAGTCCCCCGTCCCTTCTCCCACCCCATCTGAAACCCCATAGTAACATGCAACCCATCAGCAAAATACCTTCTCACCTGTTCTGTATCCTGCCACTCTGCCCCGCGGCCGAGCAATCCAAAGATATTCCCGTCAGCGAGGAGGGCCACCACGGCGGCGATAGATCCACCAAAATGGCGATGGGGGAGGATGTTCGGCTTGGGCAGGGAGAGCCACGATGCTGTCGACGAGACCAGGATGCATGCTAGCAAGGCTTGGAGGATGCGCGTGGTGATGGTGTCCTGGACTACGCGGCGGGCTGCGCCGCTTGCGAGCGACGAGACGGTGAGTTTGGCGGGGAAGGGGATCCCTGTTGAGTTGGTTGTCTGTGACAAAGGGATGCGGTTGGATGTGTTTATTATCTGGGCGCGGATGAGGCGGTGTTGGCGGGTGATTGCGTCGCTTAGTTTTGTGAGGGTTGCGTTGTCGGTTGTTGAGAGGTCCGAGAGGGGGATGGCGTTTTTGGAGGAGGTGAGGGTGATGAAGAAGGGGTCGAGGAGGAGACTGGAGGGAATGGAAGGAAGGTTGGTGGCGAGGTCTGTATAATCTAGATTGTTGAGGGCCACGGGAATCGGGACGGCGGTGGCTTCGTCCGCGAACGGCGGGTTGCGCGGGTCGATGTCAAGATCGGGGCCGAGGAAGCGCACGGCCACGTTGAGCTGGACGACGCTCTCGGTGCAGGATAGGGCGGCGATGCTCTTGACGGTTGTCTTGTTCGTGCCGGCGTCGCGGAGCTGGCCCCAGACCCAGATCCATCTTGCCTGCGTGCCGTTTTCTGTGGTCAGCGGCTTGTAGGTGCCTGCCCCGAAGAAGGCGTCCGGGTCGAGCTGCGGTTTTTGGGTCTGCAGGTCGTCGAGTGTGTATCCTGTGTTGAGCGTGACCGAGTTGTCTCCTGCTCCTGCTATGGCTGGCAGACTGATTTGCATCGGATTCCCCGTGCCCGCGAGGTTGGAGAGGGACAGATTCACGGCAATCTGGTTCGCATCGAAGCTCTTGCACGCCAGCGCCGAACGGAACCCGCTGATGACGCCCGAGACGACCACGTCGTCGGGCAGCTCGCGCAGACCGTCAGGCACGTCGTCCACCTCGAGACTCGGAAAGACCAGATCGCCATGGGTGAACGGCGGGTCTGACACGTTTCCGTTCAGCACAAGTGACGCTAGGACCGTGCCGTTCTGACACCCAGGGCAGGACCCGTCTCCCCCGATGGTAGTGTTTTGGAGGGAAAAGAAGTCGCGCGTGACAAGCTGGCATGCCGCTTGGGTCGGGACCGTCGCCGCAGTGAAGAGCGTCGCGCCAAATGTGATAAGTAGCCCCGACAGCACAGCCGCCATGGTTGCGCCTCCGACCGCCAGGTTCTTGGACCGCAGTGCATGGTATAGCACGCCAGGCGGGGAGCGGTCGACCAGATTCAGGCCGGCCGACTGTTCAAAGGTAGACCCGCGGACGAGAGCGGCGTACGGGGCGAGAAGACGGATCGCAAACCCGGCAGACACGAAATACATGCCTACGTGTCCAAGAATGGCGGCGGGCAGAACAGTCCAGAGGATATGGCGCGACTCGGGATCGGAAACATCGTCGAATCCGCCGTTCTTGTTGGACGACTGCAGCGTGAAGTCGAGACCAACGATAAACCCAATCGTGATCAACAGCGCGACCAGCCGCGGAATCGGGTGCAGCAGCGTCGGGTACGGAAACCGTTTCTCCGGATCGGCCGAGACCGACGGAACGTCGGAAGCGATGGTATGCCCGCCAAACATCTTAAAGTATCCCTTTCCGGACGAGTCGGCCCTCTCATACGCCTCGACGCCCGTGTAAAAGCTCGACCCGGCCAGCCTCTGCCGCAACACACGCATATCCTCCCCGCCGAGCCCTCTCAGCTTCTGCAGCAGGTCGCGGCTGTTGGCGATCAGCGCGGCCGTGTCCATGATGGTCCCCGGGTTTCGCGGAAGAAAGCCCTTCTTCGGGACCATCATGATCATAGCCACCACCAGGAAAATGCCGACGATCAGATGAGTGACGACAAACTGCGTGATCATGGGACTGACCACCAGTCTCTCCCCGGTGATCTCGGCCGTCGCCGTGTCCGCTTCCGACACAGGCTGCATGAGGGCCCTCGACGCGAGCAGCGGGACATACTGCTCGAAATAGTCGCCAGCCATATCCTGGAGAGTATTCGGATCCAGCAGTGATTCGAGCGCGAGCGCCGCCCCGGTCGTACGGAACGCAAAGTCCAGCGCGAGATAAATGATCGGATCCGTGTTGACAGACGCCGGTTGATAGAACCACGGCGTGCTGTTGGCGTAGCTGTCGGCCAGCTCGTTTCGGAACGAACTGAAGAAAGCATCCGCGAGGCTCCACGGCTCGACGTTTTCCAGTTCCCGCTCCGCCGTCGTCTCGGCCCCGGGCTCGATGCTCACGACCACGTCGTCGCGCTTGGCCACGTCGATTCTGGTTATGTTGTATGTCGGCTTGCACAGCAGCGCGGCTGACCTGGGGATCGTCCCGTTGACGACCACGTTCCCTGACGCCGCTGTCGTTGGAATCGGTCGGGGGTTGATCGTCTCGGTTCCAAAGACCACCACGATGCGCTGGGCTGTTGCGTTGCCAGACCCTCCGCACCCGCCTTGTCCGAAGCGGCCAAAATACAACGTCTGGTTTGTCGTCGTAGGCTGTATCATCCCGTTCCCAACGATAGGCATCGAGACAACACACCCACTTCCGCCCGAAAACGAGGTATTAAACACCTGTCCATCACTCGCGTTCTGCACCCCCGCCAGAGTCAAATTCGCAACCTCACAGTCCAGCCCGGCCGAAAACCCATCGACCGTCGCCTCCACCATGCTTCCAGGAGGCACATCCGCCGTGAAAGACTGATACGCAAACCCCGCCGCCACCCCCTCAGGGAACGCCAAATCCTCCTGCTGCAGTCCAAGCATGGTATAAAACGCCAGCGTATCGGCCCCGGCCCCCAACCCATCGCTGCCAAACGCCGTCGTCAGCGTAACCGGCACACTCTGCCCCGGCATGTCCACCAGGGACATATACATCAGCCCGGCCGAGCCGACCACGCCGACACCCAAAAACAACATGACCACCGTCGCCGCCGCAACAACCCAATCCCTGTTCCTGACCGCCTTGAGGACCGCCAACGGCCGCGCCATACCGACATAATCGAGCAGCAAAGTCTCCTCCGCCTTTGCGGGGGTCCCCTTCGCAAGTCGTATCCACGGCGCAGCCATCTTGGCCTGGTACTCCACCCTTGCCCACAGCACGGCCATGAGCGTGAGCAGCCCCGTCGGCGCAAGCCGGAAGATATAGGAGGCTCCTGCCGGCCGGGCGGTCGTCGAAGAACTCGAACCGAGACTGAACCCCTCGCTGCGCTGCGACTCGCCCAGGAGCGCCTCGAGACAGATCACCAGCCCGACGAGCGCGGCGATGAACCCCGCTAGGATCTTGCGCTGGAGGTAGAAGGGTCGCCAGGGCATTTCGACCTCGACCAGATCTGGCTTCTTTTCTGCTCCTGTCCCACCACTCCCTAAACCGAAATCTTTATTGAGATGGCCCAAACCGTCGCCGCCGCCCCACTGACTCGTCGGCGTGAGGTTCCCTGCTTTTTGGGACGCCGAGTTCGACGGGCTGAGGGAGGCCGACGACGTGCTCGAGGTGGTGCTGTGGTTTGTTGGCGACGAAGTGCCGGTCCCGCGACGGGGCACGCTGAAGGAGGCCATGGAGCCGGTGTAGGGGCGGTCGGTTCGGAGGCGCGGCGGCGGCGACGGTTGGTATCCCCCTACTCCTCGTTCCCTCGACTTGTCCCGTTCCCGCGCATTCCTCCCGAGCTGTGCGTACTCCTGGTATGACATGGTCACACCTTCAATCTTTGTCGTGTCTCTCTCGTTCTAGTTACGCGTAACAAATGTTATATGGACGTCATCACGACCAAGCAACCAACACTGTTTCGCAATTATACTGTGTAGGTAGGTAGGTAGGTAGGTAGGGCGGGAAAAGAAAAACGAAAATCACCAAGATGTTTTGGCTTTCCGTCCCGGGAAAAAACCAACAACACTCAATTCCGACACAGTCAGAGAGTGATAATAGAAAAGAGAGAATAGAACAAAAAAAAGTGGAGAGCAGGAGAGAGAAAGAGAGAATGAATGAGTGAACCCGGGAGAGAATCCAGTCTCACACACCAGGGCTGACACCGACAGCAAGGGGAAAACAAAACCTAAGCAATGCCGGGGGACAAGTCCATGAATGATCGTCAAGATTGGCAGAGCAGACGAGAGAGGGGAGAGAGAGAAAGGCAGGCGGCGGTCATCCCATGGAAGTTTTTACCCCTCTCCATCATTCCCTTCCTCTTCCCCTTCCTTCCTCTTTCCCTCTCCCATCCCGCCCAAAAAGCCCTACATCAGTACCAAAAAAAGGCAGAGTTCAAACGCACGGGACCATGTTTCAACCCTCGCTCACCAAGAACTTGTCGTCGTCGTCGTCAAAAGGTTAAGGCCAAAGGCCCCGCCCGGCACTTTCCTATTGGTCCATCGAATTTAACCCCGGACCCCCCTCCGGGGTTCCCTTGTCTGGATCGTGTCTCACATCTTGTCTTCAGGGGGGGACCGTGCCACTCGGCCTGCATGACGTTCGACGTCGAGAAGTCAGGAAGTACCACAAACAGTAAATCGGTACCTAGTTACTTGACAAAAAGTACCAGAGTTAATCTGTCATTGCCGGAATGATCTGTTGAATGTGGGAAATTTCTCATAAAAATAAGATGGGAGATTGAGTTCCCGGACACGCCAAAGCGAGGACTCATCTGCGGGTTGAAGGTTGGCCCAGAAGGGGATGCCAGCCGAGTTTCAACAGCACCCGTCTTCCAGAACATCGTACGGCCACCACTCGACAGATTTCCTGGGGCGCTGCAGATCATCCGTGGCTCCATCCGTCAAGGCTGATACTGACCGGTCTCCCAGTTGGATCGTTCGAATTTTGGTTCTCACACGATCGGCATCCGACTATTCCTTTTGGGAGTAATCTCTAATTGCCCGGCTCAGCAGCATCTAAGTTCAAGTCTATACGTGCTCATACCCGCTTGTCACGGACCGCCCAGATTCAGTTAACTCTTTTCCTTGTCCTCCTTCAGTGAGACTATCCGGTTGAGCACAATCTTGTCGTCTGTGGTATCCGAATCCATGGCCTACACATGTTAGTTAACAGAGCGAGGGTGCATCCATCGAGAAACTTACAAAGTACGCCACCCGCATGGCCTGGAAACGGACCGACTCCGGCCCGCCCTTGCCAAGCTTGTCCTCGCCAGCAGCCTCCGGCCAAGGAGCCCGTTGTCTGACCTCGTCAAACCCAGATTCAATCCGGGCCTCCGGATACACAACTTCGCTCTCAGGATTCAGATCATTCAGATACCCACCCTCAGCCGACGCGGGGTTCTCCGACTTGAACAGCTGGTTATAAATGCGCACCTCGCACTTCCGCGACCCGGAGCCCTCGGCGCCAACCCATTGGATATAAGTCTTGGGCTTCTTGGTCTCCTTGTCGAAAACAGCACGGATCTCGGTCACCTTACCGGTGGCCTCATCCTTGGTAAAGGATGTCGCCTTGATGGGGTAAGGGGCGTTCAACAAGCCGACCGACTTCCCAGGCGCCAAACGGAAGTAATCCTTGCTGTCAACTTCCCGGAAATCTGACCGGTCAATGTAGACCGTCTTGGTAAATTTGATGGTGTGGTCTCCCATTGCCGCGTTCTTGGGCGAGAAGGGCACCGTGACGTCGACCTCCTCGGCATCCTCAATCACCACCGGAACGGGGTCTAACACCAACATCAACCGCGGCACTGTCCGTTCTAGATAGCGACGGATGGTTTGCTCGAACCGGGCAATCTGGATAATGCTGTTGTTGGTGGTAACTCCGAGCTCGTTGACAAACTCGAGAATGGCCCCAGGCGGCACACCTCTTCGTCGGACGGCGATCAACGTGTAAAGACGCGGATCGTCCCATCCCCTGACAATTTTTTTGTCTACGAGCTCCTTCAGCTTGCGCTTGGAGAGCACGGTCCCGGATATGCTGAGTCGGCCGTACTCGCGTTGCATGGGTTGGAACTCGACGAGTTGCTGGTTCAGCCATTCGTACGAGACCCTGCTGAGGAAGAATTCGGTTGTGCAGAGCGAGTGGGTGATGCCCTCAAAGCTATCGCAAAGACAGTGGGTAAAGTCGTAGGTAGGATAGATCTTCCACTTATCGCCGGTCCTGTGGTGAGGCTTGTCCAACACGCGGTATGCAGCGAGATCCCACATTTGGGGGTTGCCATCGGTAATCTAGACAGTCAGCAGATATCCGAAAGGACAGAAAAAGACATACATCTTGCTTCATGCGCAGAAAAGCTTCGCGCGGCTTGTACTTGCCGTCCCGCATGGCGCGGAACTCTGCCAGGTTGTATTCAGGAGTCTGGTCCGCATGTTTACACCGGTATCGTGGGCTAGCACCCTTTTCGCCTCCGCGTTGCTTTTTGATCTCCTCGTCTAGTCGCAGTTAGCTCCTGCCATCCATTCTCTCGAGAATCTCCAGGATACGCACCATCGCAATAGCAGACGTATGCCTTGCCAAGGTTGATCAGCTTCTCCGCCAGGTCGTACCTGAAACGTCAGCGCCTTCCTACACCCGAAATAATATTACATACAGCTTCTGAAAGTTATCCGACGAATATGTAATGGCATGAGGCGAGAACCCTAGCCAGCGCACCATGTCCTCGATCGCGGTAAAGTATATTTCCTCTTCGGCTTCGGGATTCGTATCGTCGTACCGCAGATAACTAATAAGTCAGCATCCTGCTTGTATCACACAGGGTAAACCTACCAGTTTCCGCCGTGGTACTTTGCGAACCCAAAGTTGACTGCAATTGCCTTGGCATGGCCAATGTGGAGGAACCCATTGGGCTCGGGGGGGAATCGCGTGACGACGGGCTTTACGGGGCGCTCATTGTAGACTTCGTTCAGGAAACCCTGCTTGAACATGGCCTGGGGATCCAGCGGAGTGTCCTCTGTCTTCTCCTTTGGCTTCTTGGGGGCAGTCTCTGTCGCGGCTGGCTTCGCCTCCTTGGCCTTGGCCTGAGATGCTTTCTTTGCGCGCTTTGCAAGTCGCTTCTTCAGTTCGCCCTTGGACACCCACTCGCCCGTCTCCTCGTCGAGTTGAAGCTTGGGCGCATTGTCGGCGGCCGCGCCTTCGTCGAGCTTGAGGTTCGCGGCCGCGTCTGTCACGGCGTCTGTCATGTTGAGCAGGTGGCAACGGAAAAAGCGCGGAAAGAGGTGTTTGAGGTGGAATTCGAATCGAAAATAACGGCGTCCGGGCTGTCGAGAAGAGAATCAAGGGAGGGATTCGGGTCGCATGCGATGTCGGATGAGTCAAGCTCTTCGGGCAGAATTGGCTGGAGGGGCACAGAACGGCTTGGAGGGGTCGCAAAAAGGGCCGTGCAACGCTGGTCGTCTCAAGTTTGCGATAAGAGATAAGGATTACTTTATGCGGCAGGGGTCTCGGCGGAGCCAGAGCTCCAACGTCATCGTTCGAGAGACGAGATGAACCGGTTGAAGCTTCTTGGGATACAGTGAATGTGTCCAGAGACAGGTTGATCGTGTTTCAATTGGCAAAAATCATGCAGGTGACTCAGTGTAGTAGAGTTTGTTTCTTTGAGCCATCACGTAACGGGGAAGGCTGACATCTTTTACCATCGGAGATGTAGAAGACGAGCCCCAGAGAGAAGATGTCAATCGCACGTGTGACGCGGCGAGGGTTAGGCCCGAGAAGTTCCGCTCCCTGAACACCCGAGCCCGAAGCGCTGTGCAGACTGGAGTTGGGATCAAGCGTCATCGAGTTAGCACCTGGCACATCTCATATCTGTAGTTTTACAGCAGTGAGCAGCCTCAAGAAGCAAGCTCTGGATACTTCCAAGCTATTTGCGCGCAACTGTGCGAGTGTTGCTAGGCAGTTACCAAACAAAGCCTCGCCGGTTGCGGCTTCCAGTAATCAGTGGAGGGGCAGTTCCCGCCCCGCATTCATATCCTCTGCCCAACCCTCAGGAGGCAACTTCTCTTTTTAGTCAACGCCCGTGGGGAACAGCAGAGCTTGTGACTTTCTCCAAGCCTACATAAGAAGCCTCAACTTCCCCTCTCAGTTGAACTCGGATGTATTCGAGAGCATCGCAATTGTCTCGCACGGCACAGTCACTTTCTCGTCTCATCCACAGCCTATCTCCCCCACCAGCGCAAGCACTCACGAATACTTGCAACGCCCTCTACCAGATTCCAATCCGTCGAGGATCACGAGCCGCCAAAATGTCGGATATAGTCCTCCCTGACGAAGTCCCCAGCATCGCCCAGCTCTACCGCGAGGGCACACTGAAGGCGGCGCCGGACGGGACCAACCCACCCGCGACGCAGATCGGCCCCAAGGAGCGTCCCGAACCGTCAGACGAGCTTAACAACGTGGTAGCCCTGTTCATGGGCGACATCACGACGCTAGGCGTGGGTGCTGCGGTCAATGCGGCCAACAAACGATTGCGCGGCGGAGGGGGCGTCGACGGCGCATTCCACCGTGCTGCGGGCCCGGAATTGCTGAAGGAGTGTGAAAAGCATAGCGGCTGCCCGACTGGCGACGTTGTCATGACGCTGAGTTTCGACATGCCCTGCAGTAAGATCATCCATACCGTCGGGCCTGTCTACCATTCCTACCCGAAAGACGAGGCGGAGCGCCTTCTCGCTTCCTGCTATACCAAGAGCCTACAACTGGCTGCTAAGACTGGGCTGCGAAGTATCGCGTTTCCGGCACTCAGCACCGGCATCTTCGGCTATCCCAACAGGGATGGCGCAGCAGTGGCGTTGAGTGCAACACGCCAATTCCTAACGGGCGAGGGGAAGGGCACCATGGACAAGGTGATTTTCACGGTGTTTCTTGATAAAGGCAAAGACGAAAAGGCCTACAAGGAGCTGATCCCGTAAGTTGTCTGGTAACTGTCTCTGAGTCTGACTAATGAATGCTAGGCTCTTCTTCCCTCCTGTCGTCCAAGACTAGCTGGCTGGGAAAGTAGCCAGGCAATGACCACGAAAGAGCTATGGTTTGGTATTGGAGATTCATGATAGGCATGGTTTGGGGGGTGTTATGAAGCAGTAGCTCAGTGGTGGGATAAGATATGGAAACAGAGCAAGAGGTCGTCATTTTGGAGCATCTCGGAAGAACCTGGGTCAAGGTAATCGTAGACTCGCTCAGGGGTTATCAAGAGAGGAATATATGTATTGTATTTGTTATCGACGAGCATAACCGCAAGTGCCCAGAATATGTGTAGTGAAGACGCCGAACTTGTAACTCAGGTACGGCGAGGTAAACCCGGTGTTTTATGCTACGAAACAGGCTTTCCGTGTTTTATTGACGTTGCTCTCCTCCGCGGTGATTCGCTTCGAGCAAATGAGAAGCTGAGAAGTCTTGTTGATCGGTCGAGGCTGACCGGGTCACTGTCCTGTCTCAAATGAGTGTGCAGGGTGGGCTGAACAGCAACACCAAAGACCGCCCGCAAGAATAAATACCTAACTGGAGGAAAGAAAAAACTCAACTCCCCGACTTTTTCTGTCGTTTTCCCCATGTATTCGACATTTCCAGTGGCGTACTAGTAGACTAATTGCCTACCTAGGTAGACATGCTCCCAGCTCGGTACGGTAGGTCGGCGACCCCTGAGGCAAGTAAACAAAGTTGACACAGTTCTCAGGGGCTGGATTTTCCCGAACGAGACCCACCCGCCCACCCACTCACTATGAGACTCAGGAGACCCCTCCACCCCGTTTACATACATACACTCTGAAGATACACACCACGCCACACACCGAATCATCGTGCTATAGCTCTATCAAGAGCCAAGAGAACTTTCTCGATGTACTTATTATGGAAAAAGTCTTATTCAACTGAGCCGTAGTCCCCACCCATACAGCAAACACCACCCTGAGAATTCATGCAACGTGACTAGTCCAGTATCGCGCGACTCAGCAAGACTACCTAGACTAAAATAAACCACCACGCAACCAGAGAACAACCAATCAAAAATGCCAGTGAACATGTCACGAAACCACACCGAGGATATTACACAACACTTCCGACACCCCCACACAATGTTGGCATCACACCTGGAAATTACCTTATCTACCCTTCGTCACCCTGCCCCATCGAAACAAGATAGAGAAACATGACGTGAATAAACATGATACATAAAACTCCCAGACCAAATATACAAACCACTTATACAAATAACTCGAACCACTCCCCAGAAAATGTACAAAAAAAGACCAGTACAAAAACCCCAGCACCAACTCCCCCCATGCTTTAGCACACAAACGGGTACCTAATCCCTCCCAAGTCTCAAGTCTGAAGCCTCAACTCTCAACCCTCAAGGCGCCGGTCCCGGCCCCGGCACCTGCAACCCCGCCCCTGTCCCTGTCATCCGCCTCTTCCCCCCAGTCGGCGCCCCAGTCGACCCCCCAGGCGAAAGGGACCGTCCCCTCTTTCCACCCTGCTGTCCCTGCTGTCCCTGCTGTCCCTGCTGCTGCTGCGGAACCATAGGCTGAGGCGGCTGATACCCCCGCGGTCCCTGCTGACCCTGCCGTCCCGGCGTCCCCGGCGTTCCCTGGCCCGGCTGAGGCGGCGTATACCCCGTCCCCATGAACGCGTACGACATCTGCGCCCGGGGCGGCGACGGCGTCTGCCGCTGCGTCTGCCGCTGTGGCGTCCGTGGCTGCTGTGTCCCCGTCCCCATTCCCCTCCCCGCTCCCCAGCCCGGTCCCGGTCCCACGCCCGAGAATACAGATGACCCCCGTCCTGCACTCTGCGGTGGAGGGGCCGGTTGTACGACTTGAGGCGGTTGGTACTGGGCTGCCAGGGCTTGCATGGCCGCTGGGACTTGGCCTTGTTGTCCTGCTGTTACTATTCCCCGTCGTCAGATCAGCAGGGAGATAAAAGGGAGACGGAGATGAAAATGGGAAAACTTACCAGGTGGTGTAAAAGACATCCCCAGCTGCTGCAGCACCGCCTGGCTCATCCCGACCTGTCCCCCGGGGGGTGGATTCACACCGCCCACGGGCGGCTGTATCGGCTGGTACACCGGCGTCGGGTTGACCAGGGCCGGCGGCGAGGGCGTGATGGGTGGGGGTGGCGGCGCCGGCGTGTTCGCCAGCCGGTGGGCGAACTCGCGGACAATCTGTGCGACGGGCGGCAGCAGGTGCGGCAGCTCGTTGTTGGCCATCTTCTCGATCAATTTGGACCGCTGGAGATAGTGGCCCGGCGCGACGTAGGCAAACGCGAGCGGCCCCTTGAACGTCCCCGCGAGCCCCTGGCCCAGGTACGTGCTGACGTCCTCGAGGTGGCCCAGGTCGACCTTGAGGCGCGAGAGCATCATGTTGGCCGTGTCGATGGTCGACTGCGAATGATTCCCCAGGATCGTATTCGCGTCCGAGATGCGCATCTCGAGCATCGCGATGGCCTGTTTGACCGCCGGCACGAACTGCTGGTCGATGCGCTTCTGCGACTCGGTTGCATAGGGGTCGAGCAACCCCTTGCGCGAGGCCAGCGGCGTCTTGAGGTACTCCACGCACCAGTGCTGGAACCAGTGGACCTGGTCCGCCAGGAAAAGATGCAACTTCTGCAGCTTGAGCATGTACTTGTCCATCGCCTTGCCTCTCTCCATGTCCAGATTGAGGACGTACGAGTCGAACGTGGGAAACGGCGGCAGGGCGCCGGCGGTCCCGGCCTGCCACCCCGGCAGCCGCGCGGCGTTGATATTGTCCATATCGGCCTGGGTCGGGTTGATCATGGCGACGAGCGCCGCGTGCAGGCCGGTCGATGCGTCGATGGCCGAGTTGGCGCGCAGCGTGAGCCGGCGCGAGTCGTGCTTCCACACGCGTGACTCGTCCTTCCACCGCACTGCCACCGCCGTCGGCCGTATCTCGTCGATCATGCGCTCTTCCAAATAAGTCGAGAGGACGGACTGGCGCAGCACGTTCAACTTGTAGAGGGCGTACACCATCCACTCGGTGAGGAACTTGCCGAAACGACGACAGACGTCGCGGTCGCGGTAGTTACCTCGACGCACGGTGCGGTAGGTCGGCTGGTTGGCCGCCAAACGCAACGATACAGAGCCGAACTTGGGCATCTCCACGTCCCAAAAGTCCTGGCGGAACAGCCGGCCGGGCTCGGCGATGGGCAGCAGCGAGAGCCTCTCCTCTTGCCGGGCCCGGGGCGTCCTGAGCATGACCTCCTTCTGGCTGGCGGCCTTCCTCTTTGCTCTCGCCTTCGCATTGTGTGTCTGGAGGTGATAGGTCGGCCAGTCAATGAGGGCTACATCCATCGTCCAGCACTTGAACATCGGCCAGGAGTAAGTGTTGCCCCCCAGCACGTTGAGGGCCGCCGTGGCCGAGCCGCCCCAGATCTGGTTCTCGAATGCCTCGCCGAGCTCGGCCCGGTACTCGTTTCGGAAGAAGGGCTCCTGCCACTCAGCGGGGAAGTACTTGGTCCCGAAGTCAGTAATGGCGTCCAGCTGGGCCGCGTCCAGCCCGGTGAGCAGCGGGTGGCCGACGCTCTGGAGCTTTTGGGTTTCGGCAAATACCAAGTACGCCGCCTTATTCGCGGCGTGGCCCAGCTCATGCAACAAAATCGAGGCGACCCAGTACGAGCAGACCAGCTTCTCGGCCGGCGTGTATTGCGGCACCAGCAGCGGCCAGAACGCCTCGGCCGCGATAATGACCGTGATGGAGTCCTCCATGCCGCCATACGGCGACGACCGTGGAATCGTAGTAGTCTCGCCGTAGCGAAATGTCGTCTGGTCTCCGTCGAGTTCGTAATAGCCCGATATCACCTGGAGCTCGAGCCGGTCCCGGAGCATTTCCCTCACGGCATGCTGGTAGTTGAAGCCGCTGTCTTCCAGCGCCTTCTTGATCGGCTCGGGAAACAAGTCGGGCCCGTCCCAGAGCGCCGTCAGGCTGTACGACCGGTTGGGGTCGGGATCTCTCTTGGAGCTGATGGTGCGCCGCTGCATCACATTCAGCAGCGCGAGCCAGCACGGGTGGCCCGCTTGCAACACGCGCGTCACGAGCTGGAGCGCCGGCTGCATGGCCTCCCAGAGCACGTCGTCCTCCTTGGGGCTGTATTCGCCCATAACCCCGTCAAACTCGTAGACCACCCTTGCGCTTGCTTCCTCATCGCCCCTGTCGAGGGTCGACACCCACCGATCCCGGTTGACGTACCTACCCGAGTGTCAGCTCCAACACATCCAACCCGTTGGCCCGGGACACAAACTCGTGCAGGGGGCCGGTGAGATCGGAGGGCGCCAGCGCGTTGGGATCCAGCGAGTGGAATCCGTGCTGGAGGCGCTGCACATGGCCGTCAGATACATGGCTCACAAAACAGCCAAGGATAAAATCCTCACCTCGTCCGTCGTCATACTGCCGAGGAAAAAGCGCTGGTAGTTCTTGTCGTCCTCGATCGTCTGAATCAGCTTGATCATGGCCGTGGCCGTCGCGAACGCCGCGTTGTTGGGCGGCACCTTGGACAGGTAGCCCATCAGATTGCCCATGCCCCCGATCTTGCTGCTCTCAGCCACGAGGTCTTGGTAGTTGACATAGCTCTTGTTGCCCGTCGGCGTCCACGCGTTGGTTCGCCCAATGCGCACCGTCCGCGTGTCCGACGGCTCAGGCGAGCACCTCGACCGCCCCTCGACCGTGGCGTCCGGGTTTATGCCATACCGCTGCGCATACGGAGTCGGCTTCTTCGCGCCGTCTCCCACCTTCACTGCCGGACGTAGGCTCTGGGTGACGTCTCGGCGAGGTACCTTGGTATCAACCCCGTTGATCTTGACCGTGAAGGTCTTGTCTTCCCAGTCCGGGTCCGTCCACTCGGGGACGTACATGATGTAGTCGAACTGGCCCTTGTTGTTCTGCGTCTTGTTGACTTGGGGGTCCCATTTGGTGCCGGCTCCCGGGTATATAAATGATACCGTTACACCGTTGTAGTCTTCCTTCAGATCCTTCGCCAGGCCGTTGGCCTCCGTCCAATCAAATACAAACGGCGTCCCTGGGTACTTGTCCGGGTCGAAGTCGCTTTCCTCGCTGTCCGACGTAACAGAATTCCCCTGCTGCATCGACGCCCCGCTGTCGCTGTCCTCTGAATCGTATTTCGGAGCCATCGTGTCTGTTCAGTAGCCAATACCATCCAGCCAGGCCCTTGCTCCCCAGCGCCGGCTACTATCAACGCCCTTTTGATATGTACGCGCGAGGTCAACAAAGGATTACATATGTCCAAGGCCGCCCTAGACCAAAGCCAGCCCGACCGTTTCCGGCCGACGAGGGATAAAGAGGCTATAAATGGCAATGAACTACTACCAAACAATGCCCAGTCTGAAAAACATGTGTTGGCTTCACTCACTTAGACGGCCACCAGCCTGCAACGATCAAACATGTCTAATGATCTATAGTGTCCTCTATTCTCTAGAACCACTCTTGATCCTTCCGCTTGGTATCTATCTCCCCCTCGTCCAGCCAATGGACACACTTGGACCGACCATCCGAGGGTCTCCAGTCCTTGGACAGCCCGGTCCATCCCACTGGCAATCGCAGATACGCATATCGTACGTGACAGACGGTCCTCGAGAGAAATTAGGAATATCATAACAAAGGAAATTGAGACGTGAACCACAAGGCCGAACCATGCATGCAACCAGACCCGAAAAGCAACTTTTGATATCCGCGAAAAAGGAAACAGGCGTCCAAACGTCAACTCGACCGGGTTAAAAACCGGGCGATCAGTCATCCTCGTCAGAGAAGACCTGTCATCAGAGTTAGCAACGTAGACATGCAATGTGTCATGATAAAAACGTACCTCCTCGCCACGCTTCCGGCGAGCCATGCGCTCCTTCTTCTTCTTCCGCGCCTCCGAGCTGGTGAGCTTGGCCTTCTTCTTGGTCGAAACTATCTTGTTACCCATGGCGTCGAACTTCTCCTCCTCGTCGTCATCGTCCTGCTTGAGGCGGGGACCGCTGCCCTGGCCCTGCACCCAGTTGTGGCCAGACGGCGTCATCTTGCCGTCCATGACAGCCCAGACCTCCTCAGTGAGATCCTTGGTGAACTCGGCGCTGTGAGTGATGATGATGACACCACCCTCAAACTTCTTGAGCGCCTTGGACAGGGCACCAAGAGAGTCACGATCAAGGTAGTTGGTGGGCTCATCAAGGACGATCAGATGAGGGCGCTGCCACGAGCAAGCGGCCAGGACAACCTTGACACGCTGACCACCCGACAGACCACGCATGCGCGAGTGCGAAACCAGCTCGGCATCGAGGCCGAAGTTGGCGCAGTGAGACTCGATCTCCTTGCGGACGAGCGGACGGAACTGGCCGGAAGCCAGAGCCTCCTTCATATCCACCTCAGCAACCATCTTCTGATGGGAAGCGAGGAGCTCGTTGCGCGGCAACCAAGCGTTGTCGGCCGTCATCATGGGCACCCATCTCTCGTTCTTCATGCCAATATTCTCGCCGAGAGCGAACGAGCACTCGTACTCGTAGCTGTTCTTGAACTTGCGGCGACCGTGGATGCCGATGACGCGGCGCTGGCTGCCCTCAACCCGGAAGACCTTGTCCATAGCCTTCTCATCGGCCTCGGTGATGATCTTGTTGGCCCGGTCCATCGTCTCGCGATCCTCACCCGTCTGGAAACGCCACTGGATGTACTCGGAAGGCGTCTTGTCCAGATGGTTATCGATGTGGGCGAAGGCATGCTGCTTGATGTAGGCGATGCGGATGTTCTCGTGCTGGTAGATCTCGCCGGCCGTGGGGATCAGCTCACCGGTGAGCACGTTGATGAGCGTGGACTTGCCGGCACCATTGGGACCGATGACAGCAATACGCGAACCGAGCGAGCACTGGAAGGAGATGTCCGTGATTTGCGGCTTGGCAGTGCCGGGGTACTGGAAGCTCATTTTGCTGGCGCGCAGGATGGCCTTGGCCTTGGTCTTGACACCCTCGAGGAAACCGGGCTCGGGGAAGGAGAACTCCATCTCCGAGGCGCCGAGCTCGTAGTAAGACTTGGCCGAAGGAACACGCTTCACGAACTCCTTGAGGTTGCCCCTGTAGCGCTTGAGCTTGAAGCGCTCATAGTGGACAATATGCTGGCACACATTGTCGAGGAAGGTGCTGTCATGGGAGACGATGATCGAAGTGCAGGGCGAGTTGGTGAGGTAATCCTCGAGCCACTTCACGTTCTTCACGTCGAGATGGTTGGTAGGCTCGTCGAGGAGAAGAATGTCAGGCGCTTCGAAGACGGCACGGCAAAGGGCGAGCTTCATCTTCCAACCACCGGACAGGGCAGTGATCTCACCCTCAATCATCTGGTCGGTGAAGCCGAACTCGGTCAGCTGCTTCTTGACGTCAGCCTCGGTGGTGGTGACACCAGCCTCGGCGAGCTTCTTCATGGTCCAGGCGATGGTCGTCATCTCGGTATCGGCAGAGTCCAGGTCGTGCTCGACGAAGACGGTCTTGACCTCGCTCTGCTTGGGGAAGCCCTCAACCTGCTCGTTGTTGATGGCGCGCATGAGCGTCGACTTTCCGGAACCGTTGGGGCCGCACAGGCCGTAGCGCTGGCCACGCTTGAGACGCAGGCTGGTCTGGTTGAGCAGGATCTTGGCACCGTAGGCGAGCGAGAAGGTGCAGTTGCAGAGGTCCTCGCCCTCCTCCTCATCCGGCTCAACCTCCTCGTCCTCCTCGATACCGGGGGATGCCTTCTTGCGGAGAGTGTCGACGACGCTCTGCGCCTCGGCGTCGCCCACGACAACCGTGACATAAGGCTTGACGGCCTCGGCCCAGGTCGACGACTCCGTCTCCTTCTCATCGACGAGCTGGCCAGCAACGGCCGAGATGTACTCGAGGACGGGTCCGAACTTCTCGACGGCAGCCTTGTGCTTGGGGGTGAGGATCTCCTTGAGGTGGCCGAGGACCGTGGCGATATCGCCGTAGTTCTTGACCTCGGGGATCTTGCCGTCCACGACGTTGCCGACACGGGTGAGCGTGTCGAGAGCCTGCTTGGTCTTCTCACGCGCCTCGGGATCAGCCAGGTTCTCGAAGTTCTTCTGGAGAGCGGGCATCATCTTCGGCAAGAAAGGAGCGACGATGTTCGGGTCGTCGACGAGCTTGCACATATTGTCGACAATGACAGCCGACTTGCGCTTGATGGCGGTGTCGCGCTCAGCGAGACCACGATCCAGAAGAGGAACCATGAGAGCAAGCGTAGGCTCCTGGACCTCGGTGACGAAAGTCGTGGCACCGAGCAAGTGCACCGTCTCGGGCACGTTCTCCGGCTTGGCGATACACTTGATCACTTCAGGGATGAAGCGCTCAATATCCTTGTTGACGATCAACTGGCAGACTTTCTCCATGGTCTTGTAGGCACGGTCCTTGACCTCCTTCTTGGTGTCCCACATGGCCTCCGAGATGACGGGAATCAGGGATGGGACCAGCCAGGAAGTCTGGGCGGGCGCGGTGCGGACGAGCGTGTCGATGAAGTCGAGCACCGTCATCTTCTCGGGCCACTTCTGGGCATTGCGCAGCGAGTCGACGAGCGCCGGGAGGGTAGCCTTAACGGCATTGGGGTTGACAGCCTCGGCGATGGCGAGGGCAGCGGCAATGGCGGCATTCTTGACGGCGGTAATCTTGTCGCCGGCACCAGCCAGGACGTTGGGGAGGAGGGCGACAAGGTACGGCTCGACGTGTGCAGACACCTCGGAGTGCTGGGCGATGGCCTGGATGGCGTTCAGCGCCTTCTCGCGGACCGCGGCGTCCTTCTTGTTGGCCAACTGCTTCTTGAGGGCCTCGACGGTTCTGCATTGGGATTCACATGTCAGCCCCAAATTCTCCAAATTTTTTCCTCGGTGCCTGAAAATGTGCGACGAGAAAATTTTTTTCCAGGCGATCGGTCCCTGCAGCACATGCCGGCGGCTGATTCGTGTAATTCCGAGCCGCCCGGTCTGGCTGCGCAGGGTCGCTTCGAATGTGGCGGATGCAACGGATGTCGAGAGGCACAGAAAGAAAGAAAAAATATTTACCTGGTAGGAGTATCAAGGTCCTCGATGCGACCGTTGATGAAAGAGGCGATGGCGGCCGAAGCCTCCTTGATGGCATCCGCCTCCTTGGAGATGGTGAGCTTCTGCATAAGCTCGTCCAGGACCTTGACGCTCTTGGCGTTCTCGGCCGACGTTTGGGAAGGCATTATGAGTCTGGGTATTGGTGATGCTCGTAAAACCGAATATCTATGGTCGAGATCGCGAACCGGGAGTCTATCGGGTATCGTGCCCAACGAGCCCGTAGAGATTTCGATGGAGGGGTCGAAATTTCTACTCTATGCTGGCCCTTCTATTGAAGAAGTCGCAACAAGAAAGTAAAGACTGAGTGGAGAGCGTCCCGAAAGAGGGAACAAACAGTCAAAAATGAAGGAAAACGGAGGAGGAAGCCTGAGGGAAGTGGGAGGGAGAGAGTTGGCGGTGGGAGAGGGCGATGATATTTATTAGGGATTGCGCGCACATAGCCTCTGAGAAAAAAGTTGGTGGGGTACCCACTTCGCAGCGCTGTGGGAAGGAGGGGGCGCTCGAGGCTAGTCCGAAAACTTTTTTTTACTCCGGCCTAGGGCAACCGGGTTTCATCTCAACTTATTTTCCAGCAAGTCCCTCCCTAGGCTGGAGCCCTGGCTCGCCTTCGCATCCAGAATGCAGCTGCGGCTTTGGGGCGACTTGTCCGTCTCTCTCCTTTTTGCCCCTCACTTCATTGGCCTGTTGCCAGCCGCTGCCGACCCAGTAATCCCTGCTTATCCTCTGCAGATCCCTGCTTATCGCTTTATCAGCGCCGCGCTAGGCTTTCTTTGGCTGTTCAGGAGGGCGGTGAAGGTTCCGAGAGGGAGGCATTATGCAAAAAAATTTCCAAAATTCACATCCCGCCCGTCCTTTTTTGTTGAGAAAGCCGGCCACTCGCCAACTATTGCTTTGCCACGTTTGCTAGAGAGTTGGTTTCAAAGCGACCGAGCGCTGGAGATTCTTTGTCAAGCCGTGGCAAGTGAATAAAGTGCCCCACTGAAAGACAACTTGCCGCTTTCAGTGGATCGCGGGGCAAAGGGACCAGATAGACCTGCCGAAGGTGTCCTCGCCGTGGGAAACGAGCGCCCCAGGTGTCAAGTTTGCCTCCTGCCTTGACCCGAATCATGGTTACTCGTGTGTCTTGCTTTCACCGTCCAAAGTTTTACGGACTGTACGACGTGGCTCCTCGATAAGGCCAAAGAATGTGGTCGTTGTCAAGGAGGGGGATAAGCCCTATCGGATAGGAGGAGGGGTGGTGCCAAGCGCCCCATCGAATTTGAGGTGAGACAGCAGTGTCAAGCCGCGACTGCAATGTCAGCCAGCCAGGCGACCTGGGCCCGAGGCGCTGCGCTGCTTCGCCACCCCGATTTCCAGCACACGTCCCGTCCTCCCGGCGGGTTGCTGCCGTCAGATAGACAGGCGCGAGTCTGGATCTTACTGGCTACTTAATGTACTGTGTGTATTTTCGCTGTGGCATCCTCGGGTTGGCCGGGTGCCGACACTTTTTCGGCCCCTGTTCAGCAACCGTGGTCGTTGCCGGGGGTTCCTTAGCTCGAGCCGGCTGCACGACATCGCGAGCCCAAGGTCCCCGGACCATCGAGCCCCGCCTTCACCCCACGTCGATGAAGTGTAACTTATCCAAACCCGGATCCCAATGACTTGGACACGTGTGGCAGATGATTACTCTAGAGCGATAGGGCGGTGATACCATGTGAGGCGCCGTTTAATCTTGGACAGAGATGGAGGTCTTGTAATTTCGATGCCTTGGGCTGACATCGGCATGCGCCTCGTCCAGGGTTCCCCGGATACGATAAGATAGCGATAACGACGGGGGGTGAGACCTGAAAGTTTTCATCGAGTGTCATGGAAGGGGACATTGATCTGCACTGAGGCGGACGAGCTGCTTGGTCTAGGAATCTACATCGGCTGCTTCGAACTTGGCCACTGTAGCACCCAAAACCGGCATGAGTCTTGACGGTTGACTCTCGGTAACTCTCGGTTGAAGGCCTGATGTTTCGACTAAATGAGGCTTGCTAATGTCTCGACTAAACAAACCCAAGTATTCCGCATCCTATAATCACATGTTGATTAGACAGCTTGGGCCACTATGCGAGTTCCTAAGCATGGCCGATATGTGCTTCGATGCGCCGGTTTCTCGTATCTCTCTGGTGGTGCATATTCTTCCCCCGGCGCCGCCCTTGCCCGGTGACTCGAAGCCGGACAGGCAAGGGCAAATCGAGAGAACAGTCACCGCTGGAAAGAGAAAAATTTAGAAAGACCGGTCTGGCCAAGTTTACTAAATGGAAACCTCAGGATGGCACTAGATCTTCATCCGTCGGATTTTAATAGATGCCGGCATGACAGATCGCAGATACGGTTTCTGATGGAAGGAACTAGCACTCCAACCATTGCATACAGAAAGCGTCCCATATGCACAATTCCAGATCTACCTTATCTTCCCTGGGATCCAACCTTGGCCACTTCCACTGCTGGGTAAAAAGGAACCGGAACATTCATCGTGGCGAACCCGGCACTGCGGCTCTGGCGACGTGCATGCACAGATCCATGGATCGCATTTGGAGATTGCCACATGCAAAAAGATCCCCTGGAGAGAACTTCACGTTCACCCCAACTCTCAGATCACACACAGATCTCCTAAATAGAAAAGTGCAAAGACCGCGGTAAATGTTATTTGTCTGAAGCCGTCAGAAGCCGAAGGCTTCCACCCCTTAAGGGGGGTAAGCGGTCTCTCTTCAAAGTACTTATAGCACACGAGCGCCTACTATCTACCTGGTAATCATCGGTGCGCATGCGCTCCGACCACGGTAAATAATTAAATTCTACAAATCTCTCGAGACAAATTTTGAACAGAGAAAGAGACGTTCAAAAGTTCAGGAACGATATTCCTCTCGGTCGAGGCATTTTCTTGTAACTAGATCAGGGGCGTGAAGCAGCTTTTGGAAACCCGAGGTGGGAGCAGCAATCAACCACCCATGACGTCAGGGGAAAAGCGACGTCACGATTTCGACTTTTCGACTTACACAGGGGATACCATCAGCTGATACTTTTTCGAGATATATATTAACGTTTTCGAGTTGCAAACTCTGTGATGGTTTCCTCCAAAGTGATTCATTCGTCTTAACTGTGGAATAAAACCGTTCAAAACACCTTACAATACCAATCCAACCACTCACTCAACTCACTGACTCAACTCACCGTTTTATACATCGCCCATTTGCCGGTCAAACAAAAAAATGTCGAGCCAGAACAACAACAACACAAACACCAACAACATCCCCCAGGACCAACCAGGTCTTGTCGCTGGACATGCCGAGTACATCAAGGGCGCAGCTGAGGTATGTCTACCCATCTCCCACAAATCCCCTTCCCCCCTCCCCTTTCCCCCTTTCCACCACCACCACCACCACCATTCCCACCTCCCACTTCCCCACCACCAACACACCAACAACCACCCCCATCATCCAAAAAATACATAAACAAAATAAAATACTAACAACCTCCGAAAAAAAAAGGCAGCAATAGGCCAACTAACCTCCTCCCACGCCTGGACAACCTCAGGCGAGCAGGACAAGGCGCACGCGAAAGCGTCTCTGCGCGCCGCCACCGAGAGTCGCGACCCGTTCGCGAGCGGGTACGGCAAGGTCGAGGAGATGGCTGGGAAGGTGACTGGTTGCGAGGGGATGCGGAACGAGGGTGCTGCGTCTGCTGTTAAGAAGGAATAGTTTATTTATTTTATTTATTTATTTTGGTATTAAATTTTCTCCTGGTGGTGTTTTGGTGTTTGGTGTATATTCTATGCTGTGGTGTTGTGGTTGTAATTGGTCAATCTTCTTTTCTTGTCATGATCGAAAGAAAATCTGATTTTCTGACGCCAGTTGAAGCACAAGAAAATTGTCAGAGCAGAGAGGGAGGGAAGGTATTTGACATTTCCCTGGTGGTGTTGGGTGTATATGGTGTGAAGGTGTTGTGGCTGTGTTTTTTGTAACGGGTGATGATACATGTTGAAGCACAATCTTCTTACGTTTCATACCCTTCCCAAAAAATATGTTTTCTGACGCTAGTTGAAGCACAAGAAAGTGTCAGGACAGAGAGGGAAGGTGTATTTGACATTATCACTACGATACTAAGTGTAGGTACTTTTTACGAAACTAGAACAAGAGAAAAAAAGAATAGGAGTCAACCAGTCTGGGATGAGAAAAGAAAGCGTGTAAAAAGAGAGACAGACAACCACCCTTCATCAACCCCAACCCCCAACCCCATCCCCATCGTCAACCATCAGCGTCATGGCCAACTCTACCTCCCATCAGTAGTACACCGGATTCTCCGGATCCGTCAGATCATAAATGACAGTCGAATGCGGCCGCGCGCCTCCCCTGCTCCTGGTAAAAATAGCCTCAAAGTCGATGGTGCGGTTGAAGCTGAGACTCCCATCCTCCAAAATATCAATCCAGTGCCCCTTGTAGTCGCCGGGCGTGTTGAGCACCGAGATGTCGCCCGCCTGCACAAAGTAGCCGGTAACCAACAAGTTCTTTTTATCGGGCGAGATCTTGACATAGTGCGGTCCGATGATGGGCTGCGTCGCGTCCGGGTCGTCGAGCCGCTTGACGTTGTTCAGGTCAGAAATGTCCAGCGCGGCGACGTGGTTGCCCAGCGTGAGCGTGAAGTACGCGAGCTTGCCGTCGGCCGAGATGTCGCTGTAGATGGCGAGCGAGTTCTTGGCCTTGTCGCCGAGATCATAGAGCAGCTCGGCCACGCCCTGGGTGCCGTCGGGTTGCGTCCGGAACGGGTAGATGATCCACACCTGGCCCGGGCCGACGGCGGTCGCGAGCGCGGCCGACTCGGGGTTGCCGGGGATGAACTTGACGTCCTGGATGCCGGCGCCGTCGGGGATGTGGATGGTCGACAGGATGCGCTTGGTGTTGATGTTCCACAGCCGGAGCGTCGACGCCTTCTGGATGCCGAGCGTGGGCTTGAGGATGGTGTAGGGCACCACAAAGTCGGACGTCAGCGCGACGCCCTTGTCAAAGTCGATGGTGAGACCGTGCGGCGAGAACTGCTCGCCGAGGATGTTGAGCGTGCTCTCGACGTCCTCGGGCCACTCGTGGATGATGTTGCCGGCCGCGTCCGTCTCGACCAGGCGGCCCGGGGCGGTGCCGGCGGCCGAGCCCATGTACGTGATAAAAAAGCCGCCGTCGGGCTTGGCGCGGATCTCGTCGACAATGGACGAGAGCACGCCGCGGTTGGAGTGGTCGAACTTGGGCCGGTACGGGTTGCTGACATCAAAGTAAAAGGCCGTGTCCTGCGTCTTGAGCAGCGACAGAAGCCCGCCGCCGATCAGCAGTTTGCCGTCGTGCGAGGGGCCCAGGTGGTGCGGCGAATTGCCGCTCGAGGGGACGTCGGTGATGTCGATGATGGTGCCGAAAGTGTCGTCGTCGAGACTGGTGGTGACGAGGAAGTCCTTGTGCTTGTTGTCGCCCGCGCCCGTCCAGAAGTAGCCGATCTTCTTGGGCCGGATGTTGGACGCCGTGAAGGGCTCGCTCTCGAGCGGCGGCGTCGGGACCTGCAGGATCGGAAGCGGCGGCGCATTGTCCGAGAGCGGCTCCGTCACGCCCGGGATCAGCGGGATCAGCGGCGGCAGGCTGAGGTCCAGCGGGCTGCGCTTCCTCACCGGGGGCGCGACGGCGCCGGGGATGAGCGGAGACAAGACCGGCAGGCTGACGTCCAGGGGAAGTTTGTTGGTGATGGCTGTGGTGCCCGTCGTGGGCATGGCGGTGGCCAGGTGGGAGACCAGATGGCCTAAGAGGGCAAAACCGAGAAGCGAGTGCATTTTGTTGAAGTACAAATCAAAAGGAGTGGACGAGTCTGGTAGATCTCTGTTGAGTGTGGTGATGATGAGAAGATTTGAGTGAGTTTGAGCGCTTTCTCTTGTCTACTTATACATCTTCTCTCCCGATGGCAGCCCGCATGTTGCCTTGCTTGATCGTCACTTTGTCTCCTGATGGCAGCCCGCATGTTGCTGTCGTGCTTGATGAAGACGATGATACCATTTGGTCCGTTGTCGATGCCATGGTGGGACTCCCCATGGTGCACGAGTTGAGGAAGTGAGTGAAGCCCCCACGGGAGAAGCAACTTACGGCGAGACTCTTGACGGAGCGGAGGTTGAACGTTGCTGAGACCTTTCCAGCCAGGGCAGAGATCACCGGTTTGGAGAGGCGGAGGATGATGCCATCGCCAACAGGGCCGATTACCAGAGAACGTGAGCGTGGCAGGGGTTTCTAGGTAGGCCATCCACCGGCCATCCGACATCCGAGAATCTGCATCCTGGGCCGCTCCTTATTTCTCCGTCCACAAGGCTAGTTCCGTCCTGCATCGGCATGTCTTCAGCTGGCATGGCCCTCATCGGAGGGGCCCGGCATCTTGTCGTCATCCTAGTTTCACTGAGAGCCACAGACTTACTCTACCTTACTACCTAGGACCTGAGGGTTAGAACATCCTAGCATCTGTAATATTTCTGGGGAAGATTCGTGATGCTGAATCCGCCTCAAGAGTAATGTGGCAACGCAGGAACTGAAATCATGATCGATACCGTCCCGAAGGACCATCCGTCGTCGTCTGAGCTTGGCGTTAGAAAACCTCGACTCCACCAGAACGTGCCTGTCGATCAGTCCTTGGCAGCATCAGTTGTGCGGGCTGAAATGAGAATTACAAAAATTGGCCGAGATGGAGAGAAAGCACCAGGGGAAGATTGCCGTTGTTTCAGGTCCAGAAGACTCGGGATCGTGGGGATGCGGCTGGCCAAGCTGGCTTAAGGTCGATCGGCAAGCCCCCGATCGCGTTATCCTACCCCCGATCGTCGACTTGACGCTGGAATATCTTTGCCCTTTTGGGATCAACTTTCTAGCTGTAGATGGACTCCATTTCTCCTGTCAGATGTGCGCTCTCCAACGCGTGTCGAGTTTTGTTCTCGTGACAGGAAAAAGGAAGTGTCGAATAGGTACGCGTCGGTAGTGTCTGGGACCTTGGGCTCAAGTCGTGCCTTGCCTGGGAGAAAATCCGTGCCACCTAGGAAGACACCGGCCCTGGAAGAGACACCAGCCTGCACTGCACCGCACCGCTGATACTCCAATCGCGATAAAAACTTTGAGTATCCTGCAAATCATTTGCCTCGATCGTCCAGACAGTGAGCACCGCAGTTCCAGCGTGACCAAGTTCCAGTTTCTTCAGTCGAATTGGTGACGAACTCTCAAACTCTCAAACCACACTCACACCAGAAAAGTGGAGTCCACCCACTAACAATTTCGACCACAACCAGCCGGCCCAGCCAAAAATTTTTTCCGAGTCCTTCCACACCAAGCATCCAGCCTTGTCCCTCCCGTTAATACAACTCAAAAGGAAACTCAAACCACATCAATTTAAAACACCAACAAAAAAAACCGCCCGCGACGAGACTCGAACTCGCAACATTCAGATGTCTCCACTTTAAATCGTGGTTTAAAAGTCTGACGCACTGACCAATTGTGCTACGTGGGCTTTTCGAATGCGATATTCCAATCGGTGTCCTTCCTGCTCGGATTGTGAGCCTATAAACCTTGAGCAGTTTTAGAGGAAGGGGGCATGTTTGCTTGGTGCGCCACGCCCCTCCCTCCCCACCAACGTCAACACAGTTTCGCACATGTATTTTGCTGAGTGGATATGTATTCGCCCTGCTATAGATCAATGTTCCCAAATAGTTTGAGGAAATCTTCATAACCATAAATGGACATCTGAGGAGTGGCGAACAATTGTCGCAGTCATACAGACCTTTAGGGAGTGTCTGCATCCCAGTGTCACACAGCGCATGTGGTGTTTTGGTGCAGCTAGCGGCGTTCCACGGGATTTGTTCTGTTTCCTCTGTCGATGACCCACGCATACTAGCCCTCAGCGCAGACAGTGATCAATTGACTCAATGCTCGACACTGCATCCCAACAGCAGTCAGTAATAGTCTTGGCATATCCGAGCTCACAGAACGTTGCCACTTTGTGATCCTAAAGATATAAAGATAAATACGCATATGCTGTATGCCAACCGTTGCTACTCATGTTTTGTCCGCATTTCCCCTGGCTTTCCCCTAGCCACCCATATATACCCCTACTGACCCGCCATCACTTCCATCGGCTGATCACTTCCACTGGGCCTCCTTGCTGGCCAAAAACTCCTTGAGAATACCCACAATCTTCTCGAGCGCCGCAAGGTACTCCTGCAGCTCCGTCTGCACCTTGGCGTCGTCATTACCCAGCTTGCCGTAGAAATCATTACGGTACGGACAGGCGCTCATGGCGGCGCTGAAGATGGGCTTCACCAGGAAGCTGTGGTGGGGTTTGAGCGTCGAGCCGTAGGCACCCCGGAAAGAGTCGGCCAGCTCCTCTCCCGGCTTGGAGACGTTGTTGCTCAGAGCCAGACATGTGAATTCCAGACCTCTTGATATATCATGTCAGAATTTCCCCAGAATCAACATAGTGTCTTCCTCACCTCACCAACCACAACAGGCCCTCGGTCGCCACGTGTGACTTTGTCTTGAGCTCGTTCCTGACGAGGTCCTGCAAATTCTGAGACTCGAGGGGGGCGGCGAGATATCGCTTGCGGATTTTCTAGTTACCGGGGAGCGTAAGTTTTGTTCCAAAAGCGGCGGTGAACAGAGACGCACCTCGACATTGCCCAGCATGTCCTTCTTGACGGGAGAAAACGCGACGGAACCGAGGAGATCTTGACATTGTCAGCGCTTGTGTGTCCTTGCGCGTTTGCCCATCCAAGGAAAGCTACCAAACATAGTGGTCAGAGACTCGGCCGCTTCGAGGAACTCCTCGGTGGAGATGGCGTCCTTGTTGGCAGCATCCACGGGAACTTGGGTGAAGGGCTTCTTCATGGTGTCGATGTAGGTGCCCCCGGCGGGGATCTGGGCTACGGCGGCCGCCATGATTTCGGTGATTTTCTCGGGTACAGGCTTGTTCGACAGTCGCTCTTGCTACGCTCAGGAAGAAAGAAGCTGTTGGCGGTCAACGGCCAGACACGATGATGAACCCCACCAGGCCCTGGCCGGCCCATTTTTAGCCACTCGCGGCTGCGACCCCTCCCTGACCCCTCCCCCGCAGTGATTGGTGCCCTGGAAACCAGACGACACGATAACAAATGGGGTCACGTGGCATACGTCAAACAATGTAGAGTTGGGAAAAGATGAGATGGCATTACTTTGCATCAGGGTAAGGATAGGGATATTGGAACTTCTTGGGGTTTGGGAACTTTCTTGGGGTACGGAGGCTCCGGCCAAAAGAAAGGGTCCCCTCGCCCAGTGCGCAGATCACCCCTGCTCACTGCCTGGCCAACCACTTATCGCAAGCCTATCGCGCACACAGTGCAGCAGCCATCCAAAATTCAGGACTAGTAGCCCTGAGATTTAGCGAGGTGAGCACTAAATCAAGCGGCCTTCCAGTGCTTCTCACCTACAGGCAAGGATAGTTTCGACAGTGTGAATAACTCTGAAAACTTAACTCCGTACTGTGGAGGGGGACCCTCTCTTTTGGCCGGAGCCTCCGTACCTGTCTGGTTTCGAAACGAGTGCCGTGGACTACCCGGTGGCCTTCGAACTCGGCTCTCCTCAACACCCTGACCAGTGACCACTCAACGATAGTCAAAGAGAGGCCCCGAAACAAGGTCAGTAGGAGGCTAAGGGCTGAGATCAGAGAAACGAGTATTACCAGACTAGGATTCAGGCTACCCACGGGCTACGTGTAGTGCAATGCGGATGAATAAACAGCGCTCCAACCGCCTCGAACACATTGGATGACGTCATGGCTTGAGCTGCCCGTGCAAGTCCAACATGTCCAACATAATGGCTCCTGCGGTTGCACACCTGTTCCGGAGGATTTTAGACCAGTTCATTATTGGCTGTGAGAAGTTGGCAAGCTCTCGGCGTGATACCGATTATCCGAGCGAGCTCTTCGTCGGCATGATCACAGCGGAAGCGCTTGGTTAAGAAGCTGGCCGCATCCGTCATCGTCCTCATTATTTGAGCATCCTGCAATTCCCGCCCGAGAATATCTCAATTGGCCTTTCTTCCATGTGACCTCCATCTGAAGGCTTTCGGTTCCTCAACAATTTCCATACCAACTAAATCCTAGGACCAGACGTAGCCATGGGGGAACCAAACGGGAAACACCACCTCAGTGACAAACTCAAGCATCCCCTCCATGAGCTCAAAGAAAAGCTCCACCATACCCATCTTGGGGATGCCAAAGTGCACCTGATCCACCAAAAGTATGGCCGAATCTTTCTCGTCTGTCACAGGGCTAACTCGACATAGACACAAGATCGGCAAGTTTGCGAACCTGTTCAACCCCCAGCATCGCCACGATGAAGCCCACGAGAAGGCCTGCGATGAGAAGCGCAGCCGCATCTGCCAGTCCCACCGCTTCGAGTCGTACTTCCCCGAGCGCGAAGGCAACATGGTCAAGTGGTATGTCGACGGCCGGGACTACTTCTGGGCCGTGTCGGTCGCGCTCGAAAAGGCCAAGGAGACCATCTACATCGCCGACTGGTGGCTCTCCCCGGAGCTCTTCCTGCGCCGTCCTCCCTACTTCAACCAAGAGTGGCGTCTCGATCAGGTCCTGAAACGGCGCGCCGAGGCCGGCGTCAAGATCTACATCATCGTCTACCGCGAGGTCCAGGCGGCCCTGACGTGCAACTCGGAGCACACCAAGCACGCGCTGCAGTCTCTGTGTCCCGAGGGTTCCCCCGGCTACGGCAACATCAAGATCATGCGGCACCCGGACCACAACGTGCTGGAGAACGCGGCCGACATGACGTTTTATTGGGCCCACCACGAGAAGTTCATCGTCATCGACTACGAGATGGCGTTTGTCGGCGGTCTCGACCTCTGTTTTGGTCGGTGGGACAACCATCAGCATACCCTGTCGGATGTGCATCCCGAAGGCGTTGCGAACGAGCTCTGGCCCGGCCAAGACTTCAACAACAACCGCATCATGGACTTTAAGAACGTCCAGGACTGGAAGCAGAACGAGCTGAGCAAGGCCGACTATGGCCGCATGCCCTGGCACGATGTGGCCATGGGAATCATCGGGCCTAGTGTCTACGATGTGGCCGAGCACTTTGTTCTTCGCTGGAATTTCGTGAAGCGTGACAAGTATAAGCGGGATCGCCGCTTCGAATGGCTCGAGCTCAGGGGTCGTCAGGGGGAAGATGAGGATCTGGTTGGAGTCCAACGGCCGCACCATCCAGTCGGTGGATATACGCTGCATCCCCTCTCCCCGATGGAGAGCAAGAAACTCGACAACCGCGGCAGCCTCAAGGTCCAGGTTGTGCGGTCAAGCTCGGACTGGTCCAGCGGCGTTCTGACGGACCACTCGATTCAGAACGCATACCACGAGCTCATCCGCAACGCGAAACACTATGTGTACATCGAGAACCAGTTCTTCATCACGGCCACGGGAGAACATCAGAATCCCATCCACAACACCATCGGACGCGCCATTGTCGATGCCGTGGTCCAAGCGGCCAAGGAGAACCGCAAGTTCCGCGTCATCGTCGTGATACCTGCCATCCCCGGATTCGCCGGCGATCTGCGAGAGGACGGCGCCATCGGAACGAGGGCAATCATGGACTACCAATACACGTCGATCTGGCGCGGCGAGCACAGCATCTTTGAGCAGATCAAGAAGGAGGGCGTCGATCCCACCAAGCACATCTACTTTTTCAATCTCCGGAGCTACGACCGGCTGAACAAGACGTCGGCGATACAGAGGCAGGAGCAGGAGTCGGGCGTCAACTACCAGGAGCTCCAGCGGGCCGAGGCCGAGGAGGTTATGGGAGAAGGCATCCACGGGACGATTGATGTGTCGGGCGGCCGAGACCGGCACATGGGCAAGCTGCACGAGCAGCGCGGGGCCGGGGAGAGCGCGGAGCTGAAGAAGGACACAGCAGAGGCGCAGCGGCCGGACGCCGAGGAGCAGGGGATCGACAAGAAGCGGCGGTTCGAGGCAGCCGGACACGAGAACGACAAAAACGACACGCCGTTCAGCGTCGCCCACCACGCCATGGCCACGCCCGGTTCGATCCTCGATGTCCCGTGGGAGGGCGACGCAGAGGACGAGGTGAACCACTGGATCCAGGAGGAGCTGTACATCCACGCCAAGCTGTTGATCGTCGACGACCGTGTGGTAGTCTGCGGTTCGAGCAATCTTAATGATCGCAGCCAGCTCGGATACCACGACAGCGAGCTGAGCGTCGTGATGGAGGATAGCGACAAGATCCAGTCGACCATGGACGGCGAACCGTTCGAGGCGGGGCGGCATGCGTCGAGTCTGAGACGATATCTCTGGCGCGAACATTTGGGTCTGCTGCCGCCGCAGGACCCGGACGCGTCTGAGGATCCGAATGCGCAGCCGCCGGGTGACGACAGCCCGAACGATGTGCGTGATAATGACGAGACGTGGAAGATGGTCGAGGACCCGTTGAGTGATGAGCTTTGGGAGAGGTGGACGAGCCAGGCGACGAAGAATACGCAGATATTTCGGCAGTTGTTTCATGCTGATCCTGATGATCACGGTATGTTTTTTTTCCTTCTTTCTTTTTTTTTTTTTTTGGTCTCCTGTTTTGGGGGCGGTATAAAAAAACAACACCCGGGGGGGGGGGGGGGGGGGGGGGGGGGGGGGGGGC
>MU839828.1:1403257-1428245 GCA_030411725.1 Echria macrotheca
AAAAAAACCCCACCCCCCCCCCCCCCCCCAAAAAAAAAAAAAAAAAACCCCAAAAAAAAACACCCCCCCCCCCCCCCCCCCCCCCAAAAAAAAAAATCCCAAAAAAAAAAAAAAAACAATGACTAATAATATGATGGGAAACAGTAAAAACATTCGACGACTACAACGGATTCCTCCCAGCAAAGGGCGTCAAGCCAGGCCACATCTTCGACAGGATGATCCCCCCGGAAGAGGTGAGGGCGAAGCTGGCGCAGATCAAGGGGCATTTGGTGTGGATGCCTATGCAGTTTTTGAAGGACGCGCCCATGGCTGAGTGGGGGTTGCAGGTTAATAGTTGGACTGAGAGTGTTTATACTTAGTTTTGTTAGGTATTGTTTGTATTGTTAGGTCATTGGTATTGTTTGGTCTTGGGGGTTTTGGGGTACCCAGTCTAGGTGTGTTTTTGTTGCGTGAAATTGATAGGGGTTGAGGTAACTATCTGTATAAGGGGATGTGTATGTGGTGTTTGCGGTTGTGTGTTTATGATGGGATGCATCTTATGAATGACTTGGGTGTGGCATAAAGTATCTTTGCTCTCGACTTTGGGGTTTTGGTATTTTATGTCCCTTTGTCCGTTGAGTATATATCTTGGGGTTTTATTTGTAGTCTATGAGAGGTATGGATACGAATGGTTGACTGTGTGCATGTATCTGATGATGCAGGCCCGTGATAAATTGACTTCGGCGTTAATACAACTATATTCGTGCTTGACTTTGGGGTTTTGTTCTCTCATGTCCCTGTATCTTCTGGGGTGTATCTACGGTTTATTCGGGTTTTTATTTTGCAGTTTATGCGGTATGGATGGGGTAGGTAGTTGAGTGTGTGTTGATGCCTTGCTGTGATATGTGATATGTGGGCGGTAACACATCTATAATTGTGCTTGACTTTGTAATTTTGTTCTCTTATGTGTCTGTATCTGTTGGGGTGTATATGTCTTTGGGTTGTAGTTGTAGAGTATGGGGTATGAGGTATGGAGGGGTCGGTTGAGTGTTTGTTTGATGATGGGATCCTGTGATGACTGACTTGGGCGATAGCAAATCCATATTCGTGCTTGAATTTGTCATTTTGTTCTCGTAGGCGCTTGTATCTGTTGGGTTGTGTTTCTTCTTGTAATTTGTGTAGTTTCATGAGAGGTATGAATGTAGCTGGTTCAGTGTCTGTTCTTTTCGATGATGGGATGCCGCTTATGACTGACTTGCGCGATAGAATATCTAAATTTGTGCTCTAATTTGGTATTTTCTCTTCATATATGACTGTCCGGGTGTATCTCTATGGGCTTCAATTCATGGGTTACCGGGCAGAGGTATAGATGTGGTCAGTTGAGTGAGTATGTACATATACTTGATGATAGGCTCCTGTAATAATTGACTTGGGCGATGGCAATCCAAATTTTTGCTCGACTTTGCCATGTTCTCTTTGTATATACCTGTTGGGTTATAACTCATGGATTACCAGGATGAGGTATAGATGTGGTCAGTTCGGTATATATGCTTGATGATGGACTCCTGTGATAATTGACTTCGGCGATAGCACATCCATATTTTTGCTGGACCTTGGCATGTTATTCTCATATCTCCCTCCTGAGATATATCTCTCTGGGCTGAAATATGGGTTATGAGTCATGGATTTGCTTGGTCGAGCGTGTACATTTGTTCGATCATGGGATGCTTGATAACAAACTTGGGTGATAGCACATCCATATTTGTGCTCAACTTCGGCATATTCTTCTAATGTGTTCCTGTTCCATTGGGATGTATATCCCATCCCCTCCTTGTCGGACAGGGCAAGTCCAAATGCATCGGACGCTTCAAATGCGCGCCCTGTTCTCTCCTCCTCCTGGGACCTGGGCTGACTGTTGGTGCGTTTGAGTTGTCACCGATCTGGATCAAGACACACCTGGAGGGTCTTTTCCTTCTTCATATCTTGTTGTTGCTGGGTCTGATCGCAAAGACCCAAGCATTCAAGCCTCACCGACACATTACAGCCATGGGAACACAGGCATGACCATTTGCAACACCACAGCCATAAACACAAAAAAATACCGTCTCTCATAAAGGGGTATCACCACCTAACGTCTTCTCATCAAAGCCACTACCCCAAATTAAACTCACTAGAAGCATTCATCAAAGCCCTCATCTTCTCCTTCATCCTCCTCGCCGCATCCCCATCCACCGCCGCCCCAACCCCATCCTCTGCATCCCAAGAACCCTTCCCACCACTCTGTGTCTTGTTCCCACCACCACCACTCTGTATCTTGCCACTATCCTTCGCCTTAATCGACCGCTTCGCAACCCCCCCACCAATCCCCCCCGGCGTCTCCCGCAGACAAAAACTCTTGGCCATGTGCCCCAGATGCAGCTGCTCCTTGTCGAAATACACCCTCTCCTCCCGAACATGCGTGGCATACGCGCGAATATGTGACCGAAACGCCTGGCGGGCTGCATCCAACAAGGGATTGCTCGGCACCGGTTTTGCATTGCGGTCTTTGCCTTTCCCTCCCTTCTTCGGGGCATCACCCTCGTCACCGTCAGGACGGGCGAGTAACCGCTGCTCGAGATGGAGCTGCAACGCCTCGGCGCGGGATGTCCATGTCTGCTTCTCATTCTCATTCTCGGCGTTCTCATACGGCGCCGGCAGGTTGACTGCCGACGACAACCCCTTTTGGAGGATCGATTCGTAGAGTTGCGAGGTCGGTGTCGGCGTGCCGAGAACCGATCTGTATCCTTCTTCGCACCCAGGAAGAAGGAAGAGGACGGCCTTTCCGGAGCGGCCGGCGCGGGCTGTTCGGCCGATGCGGTGCACGTGGTCGGACACGGCGAAGGCAGGATCGTACTCGATGACTACGTCGACGGCAGGAACGTCAAGTCCGCGGGAGGATATATCGGTGGTGATAAGTACGGCTGGCTCTTTCGAGTTGGTGAACGCGTGGAGCGTTGATGTCCGCACCGGTTGCGCTAGTGACCCGTGGAGCTTGTGCACCATCACCGTCGGCGTGGCGGGAGATGTGATATACGACGCCGGAGCAACCGTCGCGGCAATGTGTGGGTTCGGTTTTGCGTCTGGCTCAGTCTCGAGCGGCATCGGAGATTTGAGCAGCTCAAAGTGGAAGTCGACCGAGTCGGCACAGGAAATAAAGATTATGACCTTCTTGATGGCGCCCCGTTTTGAAAAGGTCGACTTGAGGAGCGCAATCAACGTGACCAGTCGAAGTTTCGCCGGCACAATAAGACAGGTTTGTTGCAGCTGGGCCGGCGCGCTGAACTTGGACTCGTCCGCACCCGTCTCGGCGTCCTTCTCCATATCGGCCTTGGAGGCGGTGATGTGGATGGCATCCTCCAGACTGATTTCCCCCAACTTCTGGACGTTCATCTTCATGGTCGCGGAACACAACACGGTAACTCTCCTCGCGGGAAGAATGCCATCCAGGACCAAACCCTCCTTGTTTTCCCTCTCCAGCTTGTCCTTCCTGATCTTTCCAACAATCATCCGAATGTCATCCTCAAAACCCATCTCCATCATTCGGTCGCCTTCGTCGAGCACAAGCCAGCGGACCATTCCGACGTCCAGTACCTTTGTGTTGTCCAGGTGGTCCGTCAGACGACCCGGCGTTGCAATCAAAATATTGGCCCCTTTCCTGATGCGCGCCTTTTCTGCGTGCTTGCTCTCGCCACCCATCATCGTTGTGCAAACCAGCCAGGGGGCGCACCGAAGAACCTTCTCGAGCACGACCGAGATCTGCTTGCAGAGTTCGCGAGTGGGCGCCAGGATGATGGCGAACAACCCCGAATTGCGATGTACCTTGACGGGTTTAGAAGTCCCGTCCTCGTTCATGCTCAGACCCAGTATCCGCTGCACGATCGGAAGCAAATACGCCAGCGTTTTGCCTGAGCCAGTCTCGGCCTGGAGGAATGCATCGCTGTCCTCCTTGATCAGCTGTGGTATGGTATTCTTCTGGATCGCCGTGGGCGCCTTCATCTCGAGCTTCGTGGCCAAGTGGTGCGCGACTCGTCGTGAGAGCCCAAGAGCATGGAAGGTTGAGGCTTCATCGGAGAGGGGAGCGTTGGAGGGGATTGCGGGTTCGGCCTCGGCCTCGGGCTGCTCGTCGAAGGCGGTGACGGCCGTGGGATTTTTCGTAAAGATGCTCGATGAGATGGCGCCCGTCTTCATGGCATGGCTCGGGACATGGTCGACGGTGGCGGTCTTTTGGATCTTGAAGTGCCTGTCGACGGTGCCATCTTCGGTTCTCTGTCGCTTCGCCGGTCGATTCGCATCGTCGGTGGCCGGTTTCTGCCATTTCTTGACGCTGTTTTGCGCCCGCACTCTGTCCCTCCAACGGCCGCCCTTGAACTTGACTTGGCTGGTGGCCGGGGCGTCGTCCAGCTCAAAGTTGAGCAGCATACCATCGTCGGCCATTTCGTGAGGTGGTATTGGGGCCGACTAGGTGGTTGACTACCTAGGTGGTTGACAATATGCTGCAGCTTCAACCAAAAAGTTCAGAAAAGTCCAATGGCCCCGCGGGCAGAATCGATAGCGGCGCAGTCGTCATTGGCTGAACGTAGGTCAGGGTCTCCACTTGGCTTGACAAAAGTTCACCGCCTTCCTAATTTAGGCCCCGCCCTCACCATGTTTGACTTTGACAACTATCATGTACATTACTATTTGCGGGCACTAAGATAAATCCATGGCTATTGCATCTTCGTCATTTCCGTGGCTAGAGCGTCCCGGGGCCATAACGGACGACGCGAGACTCTCGGCAAACGGCGACCGCTTGCGAAGCGTCGGTCCATAATAATACACGGCATACACGGCGCTGACGAGGACAATTGAGATGCAAAACAGAATGCTGCTAGCAATCTCCAAATGCCGCTCTCCGCCAATGTTGGTATAAAAAGGTGTTGCGGGAACCGTGAGCACGCCGGCCAGGAAATCGCGAGCCCAGCCGTTGCCGCCCGTTGCCGACGCCGCGTACGGGCCGTATGCGCATATCATGTACTAGATCCCAGTTAGTACTTTTCCATGGATTCAGGGTTAGTGGTTGCTAACGTCAACTGTCGCCATGTAGATGGAGTAGTTCGCGATGCCAATAATCGCCGACCCTACCATGGTCCCGATCCAGTGTATAGGCGGCCCGCCCGAAGTCCACGCGAATATGATCAAACCTATGGGCAAGCATGGTGCGGTGTACAGCAGCCACCATAGACGGGACTCGTACTGCGCGTGCTCATCTCCCGGCTTCTGTCTCCGCTCCTTCTGGTTCCGCCGGATGGCCGGGATAAAAGATAGCCAGGCGATGATATACCCGATACCGATTGGGATAAACGCCAATCCCAGCTCGACCGTCGAGAAACCCCACTGCTCATAAACCAGCGCAAACGACTGGATCTGCATGAATATCAGGGCATCCGAGAAACCAGAGAGGAGCGAAAGGGTTAGCACAATCGGCTCGGTCAGGAACATGTGGAACGGCCGGGTCCAGGTCTTGATAAGCTCCTTGATGGTAAACCGCTTGGCGAAGGGCTCAAGCTCGTTGGGGCCGTAGACATTGGGCGACTGGCCAGAAGCTCTGCGTTTCTTGGCGATTCTGTCCAGCAGGATGGTCGCCCGCGTCTCAGGGACAAAAAGGAGGTGGACGATCTGGACAAAGCCGCCAAAGATGAGCTGGATCCAGATGGTCCATCTCCAGTCCAGGTAGGCCTCGACGAAACCGCCAATGATAGGTCCGATGATGGATCCTCCAACCGACGAAAACACAATGTAGGCCACGGCGAACTGCTGCTCATCCGGCTCGTAGATGTCGGCGATCATGCCGAGCGTGACACTCCCTCCAGCCAGCGACAGGCCGCCCAGCGCTCGTCCTACAAGGATGGTTGCGAAGTTACGGGCGAGAGCGACCGGCAAACACCAGATATTGACCAGGAGTAGCGAGAGCTGGAGAATCGGCTTCCTGCCAAACTCCTCGGACCATGGTGCCCAGAGCTCACAGCCAAACGCATAGGTGACGAGGAAGATGGCAGCGCCAACGCGTGCGGCCTGCTTGCTGACACCGAACTCATGCGATATCCCGTCGATGCCGTTGGAGTAGAGCGTGGTGTTGAAGTTCATGGACATCTGGACGAGGAAAATGATGGTGAGGATGGTCCATTTCTTCGAGACGGGGAAGCTGTAGCCCAGCTCGTCCCAGGCATCTTCTTGCCTCAGTTCGATTTTTCCGTCTGGCCTCTCCTTGACATGCTGGGGGCCGACTCCGGCCAGCGGTTGGTCCTCTTTCTGGACGGCATCCGACGATTCCGTGATGGCACCCGCGTCGTTGACCGTTGTTGTGTCGTCGAGATCCGCAGCCTGCGGGTCGTGGAAGGTTGTTGGCATTACGTCACCTCGGCAACATAAGGAGTACCAGAGATTCCTAAATTCAGCGTCCAAACGATAGGGCTTATCCTGGGATACTTATCCAGGGATGCAATCTGTGAACGGGAGGGAGATACATATGGAACGAACACTGTAGCGCTTGGTCCCGAACTAAACACTGCGACACATCGCTGACGCCATAGCTTCTGCAGTGCGTATTACGCCTACATGAGACGACGTGCTCGCCACTTGGGAGCGCCATGAGTCGTGCTGGAGCACGGTGCGGTTTGAAGGTGGGAACCCAGCGCGTCAACAGTGCCCGATTGGAAGTCCACGAACGTGGTGACCATGGAACTCGAGGCATGGACCATAATCCCGACGACAGAATCCAGTCTCCTATGCAAAGTCATCCTCTCAAGATTCTCGAGACAAAACAATTGAATCCAAAAGAGAAAGTCGCAAATCTGGATGGAGACGTGTGACAAACGGAAGATGCCGATCAGCCCTTTTAGTGGGTCGGATCTCCGCCAAGCTTGCGGCGGTGGTCGGGGCTTGGCAGGCCGCAGGACAATTGACGGGACCGCCAATTGACGCCAACTCAGAACATCCGGCCTCTCGGCCATGACACGAAGCAGCGAGCCGCGACGGGAACACTGCCGGCCAAATAACGGCGCGGCTACAACCGTAGAGGCAATCGCTGCAGTTAAACATCTGACATCCTTCGTAGTGTTTCGCAGCCTGGTCAGCATGAAGTGGGATGATATCACGACGTCGGCGACGGCGCTGACCGACTCCGTGTCCCCTCCAAGCCTTCCAAGTGGTCCGAATGTGCGGCTGTGTGTCGGGACTCGGGACCGAACCTCGAGAAATGTCAGCCCAGGCAGTATCCCAGGGGGAGATTGGTCCTTCTTTAAAAGCCAGCCTCCTGTGGCCGGGCACGGCGGGATGCGGTTCGCTCGTCGCACCCTTGGACTTCCCCAAGCACGATCCGAAAGCACGCCTCTCGTTTTAACCGTGCAACGCACGTCGTCCCCTGATTCCCCTGCCTTTGGCGCCTTGCAGCATCGGTAGTCCGGACAACCTTTTCTAGGGATATATTTAATCGGCAGACCCCCGGCCTTTTTTTTTTCGTGGATTAGAATGTCAACGAGACCTCCCTTCCGCCCTCCTCCTATCCGTCCCAGACTCGGCGCCATGAGCACCCAAGTCGCTGTCGCAGCTGCCGTGGCGGGCATTGGCGTGTATGCGCTGTACCTGCGGAGAAGCAGCGCGTCCGCACAGACGGGCAAGCCTATTTTCGGCAGCTTTGGTTTCCACAGCCTGAAGCTCCACAGCTCCGAATTGATCAACCACAACACCAAGAAGCTGCGTTTTGAGCTGCCCGATGCATCCCAGCCCAGCGGTCTGTCGCTTTCGTCGGCCCTGCTGACCGTGTCGTTTCCCAATGGCCGCTGGCTGCCCGTTCTGCGGCCGTACACGCCCACAAACGACCTTGGTAAGCCAATTTCGGACATTTTTGACAAAAGTCACGTGCTAATTTTCGACGGCAGACGAGAAGGGTTTCGTGGAGCTGATGGTCAAGCACTACCCCGGCGGCAAGCAGAGCACGCACATCCACTCGCTGAAGCCGGGCGACACGCTCACCTTTGCGCCCATCCCAGAGCTCAAGTGGTCGCCCAACAAGTACCCGCACGTGGCCATGATCGCCGGCGGCGCCGGCATCACGCCCATGTACCAGCTCGCCCGCGGCATCCTCAAGAACCCCGATGACCAGACGCGCATCACGCTCGTCTGGGGCGTCAACACCGACGAGGACATTTTTCTTGGGGACGAATTCAGCGAGCTCGAGAAGAAGTTTCCCGGCCGCTTCAAGGTGCACTACGTCGTGGCCACGCCCAAGGCCGGCTCGCCCCACCAGAAGGGCTTCGTCACCAAGCAGATTCTCGAGGGTGCCGGGCTGAGCGGCAGCTCGGAGAAGAACCAGGGTACGCATGTGCTCGTCTGTGGGCCGCCGCCGATGGAGGCGGCGCTGAAGGGCACCAAGAAGTTTTTGGGTGGCGCCCAGCCGGGTTTGCTGGCTGAGTTGGGATATGGGAAGGACCGGATTTTTAGTTTTTAGGGAGCGCAGGTTGGCTTGTGTACATATACGGTTAAGGCTGGGTTGGATGGTTCCTAGAATATACCTAGTTTGCTCACTGAACCTATCTGCGTGTCTTGGACTTGTCTGTTGTTGCTTCTTGGTCCTCAAATGAGCCACAATCGGACGTCAAGATGTGTTTAATGTGTTTACATGTCTGAGCTGCTCCTGGACCAGGCCAGCTGTAGAACCCATACAGCTTGGGCGCTAAGATGATGACCAACGAGCCGCCAGCTCTAGATGTGTACTTGCACGTACCGTACGTAATCATCGGGTATCAGTCGAGGTAGTTATCTCCTGACTCAGCACTACTACTCGTAAATTTTTGGACTAGTAGCTACTGCCGTAGGTCACACTATGAAGGGTACTGGAAGCCATAAAAGCAGATGGGTTCTCTGCTGCCGTCATAGGCCCCTCGACACTCGAACTCGAACTGAAAAAGCACGTGGACTAGATCTCGCCTAGGTCACCATTCACTTTTTTGGGCATGTCTTTGTGCAGGCTACTGTTCCCAGTGTTGGCAGGATGTTGTCCTTGACATGAAATGATCCAACCCTGTTACTTTTTTGACAGGTTGTCCCGTTACTCATTGACAGATGGGAAGGGACTGGTATTCAAAGTCGTGTGTTGGCATTGCAGACAAATCACAGAAGCACAACAAGGAACTGAATAAGGCATCTCTGTAACTTTGAAAACGATGATTGTTGTGATGAAGGAATTTTCCGGTCCTATCCTTAGGGCTCACACCGTGATTCCACAAGAGAAAAACTGAACACCTGGACATCAGATGAAAACCGTCTCGCCCACCACCCGCAAGCCAGCAAACAGAAATTGCAGAGCTGATTCACTGGGGCCGCCGAGATCCACCTTCTCCCCCAGCTTCTTGTCACATCTTCTCACCGTCTTCCTCCCACCTCGCCGATGTTTTCCTCCTCTTCCTCGCCGACCAACAACATCCAAGCATCACGACGAGAACCAAGTGTCAATCAGCAAGTAATCGGCGGACCAGCAATTGTAAGTATATTATTTTCTTCCACCCACAATCTTTTCTTCTTTCCTTCCTTCCTTTCCAACAACCAGCAAGGCTTCAATTTCTCGAGCCACAAAACTCAACACCAGAGTTTTCCTGACGATCGAGATCTCGCAATCCTTGCCATTCCCCTTCACTACACCTCTTCCCTTCACTTCACCTCTTGTTTTTCCCTCTTGTCTTCTCCCATCAGACAAAATGCCCAAGTCAAACGGCAAGAAAGCGTCCAAGTCCAATGGCAAAGGCAAAGGCAAAGGCAAAGAGCCCGCCAGAGCCCAGCCGGTCTGCGACCACACCGACGGCGTCCCCTGCGCGGAGCCGTGCCCGGACTGCGGCAAGCACCTGACGCGGGCCGTGACGACGGTCGACATCGAGTGGATGACCGACGTCCTCGACAAGCTGTACCAGGATCCCGAGTTGCTCTGGTCGCTAATGAACCGCCAGAAGCCTTTGAGTCTACCTCAATCCGACGAGAACGACGAGTTTTACACCGAGCACCGTTTCCGCGCCATGGCTGTAAGTTTTCTCGTCTCTATCCATTTCCTCTCTATAATACAATCACTAACCACCAAAACCCATCAGAAAAAATTCACAAAGATGGCCGCCGAAGCCGGCATCTCCAACGACGCCGACATCCGCAACATGTTCGACGGCTACGTCAGCGGCCGCTACCAGTGGTCGACCCTCAAGAACATCGCCGTCGAGCTAATCGACAAGGCCCTCGTCGACCTCGACGTCCAGACAACAAACCTCCGCCGCGTCATGGGTTTGGTAGAAGCCAAGATCGCCGAGCGCCGCCGGGCCGAGCGCGAGAACGAGATCATCTCGCGCCACATCATCCCGCGCGTGTATCCGGCCGACGAAGTCAAGGCGCTGCAGACGCGCATGGAGATGATCACCGAACCAAACCCGGAGATCACGTCCATCTCGGCGCTCGAGTACCAGCTCGACGAGAGCAAGATGCTGCTCAACATGGCGAAAGCCTCGCGCGCCACGCTTCTCGAGAAAAAGGCCAAGTTTGAGGCGATGGATCCCGTCGCCATGGGGCACAATGCCACGCCGGCTACCGGGCGCGAGCGCCTCGAGAAGGCGGATATGGACTGGCGCGAGACCATGGAGCTTGTGGGCAGTATGGTGCCGGACGAGATGGGTTGCCTTGTTGCGAAGGTTGCGAAGGCGGAGGCGGCGGAGAAGAAGGCTGCTGCTGCTGCTGGCAAGGGTGTTGCGGGTCCCAGCAAGGCGGGTGGTGCTGGCAAGGAGGCTGCTGGCAAGAAGGAGGAGGGTGCCAGCAAGGTGGAGGATGTTGTTGGCGAGGAGGAGGACGCAGGCACCAAGGATGAGGGCGCTGGACAGGATAAGCCCAAGGGCAAATCCAAGAAGTCCAAGAAGTCCAAGGGGAAGGGCAAGGGCAAGGGCAAGTTCAAGACTACCTTTTAGGTAGTCTAGGTAGCCTTTTCTTTCTTCCCTGGTGTCTACAGAGTTTGGAATTTGGGGTCTGGTTGGTCCTACTAGGTAGTTGACTGTAAATCCAAGACGTTGCCTGTACTCTGGTATGCGTTGTGTGACTTGTGATATGCGTGAACTGAGTTCCCTGACCCGCTTACAGCCATTTAAATAGGGCTCACCACTCGAAGCTGCATGCATAGCATCCTAGTCGTTATGCCTCACAGCTGGGTCAGCAGGCTTCAACATAAGGCTCGAAAGGCCTTGTGATAAACCTGTAGAGTATTAAAAGCGTAGTTTGCGCCTGATTTTTATTTTGATTGCCCGTATATGGCGGGTAAAGCCGTTGTTGGTGTTTTGACATGTAATGCGTGACCTCTGGCATGCACCTACCGAATTCTCTAGCCCGTTCATAAGACCTACTAGGGCGCTCTGCTATTTACCGCAGGCATAGCGAACCAGCTAATATACCTTAAATAGGGTTTCACAGGTCCTCTCGACGTAACTGGAGGGCATCAGAAGCCTAGGATACGCATAGCTGTGAATTACAATCGAGCCGGAGCTTCGGGCGAGGTTGCCCTCCGTTGTGTGATATTCTTCAGCCATATCATTGTAGGTAAAGTTGATGGGTTGGGTCCAGTCCGTAGGATGCTCGAGGGGTCGGAGGGGGCAAACCGGTGGCTACCTTATCCCAAAATCTATGGGCGTCAACCCTTAGAGGGAGAATATTCCGCTGCTCGTCGCCGCTGAAAGTAAGAGCTCTGAGATCCTCGAGCGGCCAGAAATTTCTTAACATGTTCCACTGATGCTGTGGGCATGCTTACCTGCTCCAAGTTTCGTTGTGACTCGGACATCGATAGCCAGCTCGAGCCTCGAGGGCTTCCCTCCCCTCTTCCACAAATCAAGCATCCCTAGCACTGCTCTCTCAAATGGCGATCCACCCAGGGGCGTGATGGTTCCATCCCATCAAGCCTGCACCATCTGAATCTCCTCTTCGCTGTCATAAGTTCTTCTTCGTTGTTGCAAGCGATGCAGATTCTTCTGATCACTGCTGATGTCTGTTTGTGGCGTAGTTCCCTTGACGGGACAAAACTTGGCGATCTCAAAGATGAAGGAAAACTGAGTGGGTAGAATGTTTTGTCATTTCCGTTTCCCTTAGTGCCCTTTTCTGCCGGATTCTATCTAATGGGTATCATGGTTGTTGTTATGCCGGAAACGACAAGACTGGAGGGCATTGGAAACGCAGAATACGGTCACGCTAGCCGTTTCGATATGGCGCCTTCGATAATTGGTGGAGGATGGCCTCGGGGCTGGATTCGGGAGACAATCAACAGCTTATGTTCTTTGTTCAAGGGCTTATGTCGGGACACAAAACTAGACCAGACTGGACTAAGACATCCACAGAACAATATCAAGACGGTTGGCATTGTTGACAATCGCCAGCTGACATGGTATTGTTCTGACGATCTGCTTTTGACACAGCAGAATTGCCCACACTTCTCAACACCATCAACCTCCAACCTCATTTTCTCTTGTTATCATTTTGAGGTTCGTCTCCCAATAACCCATATATCCCATCAATTTTGTCCGAGATAAACCAAACATGGCATCCAACCAGGCCCCCCATCCCCTAACTTCCAACCCTGTCCCGGAGTACAACCCTCCCCAGGAGTCCAACCAGACCCCCAAAGAAGACCCCAACGAAGCCCCAAAAGAAGACCCAAAAGAAGATCCCGACAAGTTCGCCAAATACGACCCCATCGCAGCCTCCTACGCAACCATCGAATCCCGCATAGCCTGGGACTTTCTCTGGTAAACCCCCTTCCTCTCTCCCTCCTCCTCACCACCAAAAACTAACCCCCATCCCAGCGGCGGCAACCGCCACTTCGCATACTACCCCTCCCCCAGCACGACCCTCTCCCCCTTCCCCATCTCCGCCGGCCAGAAGCGGATGCAAACCCAGCTCCTCCATTCCCTCTCCCTCCCACCATACTCCCACATCCTAGACGCCGGCTGCGGCGACGGCCACGTAGCCATAGACCTAGCCCAGCGCGGCCCCTTCGTGATAACCGCCTTCGACGTAGTCCCGCGCCACGTCTCGCGGGCCCGCCATAACGTCTCCCGCGCTCACCTCTCTCCCTCCTGCTCCATCCAAATCCTCCACCTCGACTTCGACTCCCTCCCCTCTTTACCTTCCCAAACCTACCACGGAATCTACACCTCCGAATCCCTCCTCCACGCCACCTCCCCCTCCACCGTCCTCTCCGAATTCTTCAGACTCCTAAAGCCCGGCGGCCGCCTAGTCCTCCACGAGTACCACAACGACTACATGTCCCCCTCTTCCCTCCCCGGGTTTCCCGCCACACTAATCTCTGAGAGACACACAGGGGAGTCGGCATTCACCCGCGCGGAGCGATATTTCCGCCACGAAATGGAACAGGCCGGCTTCGAGGACATCCAAATAAACGACTACTCCGCCAACATCGAGCCCATGGCGAGATTATTGTCGCTATCAGGCGCGTGGCGCCACGTCGTCTTGTTTCTCAGACTCCAAAAATTCTTCCCCAACAGCGCGAAGAGGGAAGAAGGGTTCGCGGGGAGGGAGAGCTGGGCTTATGTCTCCGTTCGGGGGACGAAGCCAGGCGTTTTGGAGGTGCCTACTGAGCCCCAGCAATGATCATCATCAAGCTGGTGGTGGTGGTGGTGGTGGTGGTGGTGGTGGTGTACCTGAAAATAATGAGAACACGGGGGAGTAGAAACCTAGGTACCTAGATGGAGACAACCAGCTCAAGGAAAAGGTTCCGGTACAGAATTATTTTATTATTATTAGTTGTCTAAGCCGTAACAAGCCGAAGGCTTCCACCCCTTATTCTAAAGGGGTAAGTGGTCCCTCTACTAAGGTAGGCGGTTATAGCACACGAGTGTCTGCGGTACAAGTTATTTTACCTGCGTGAGTAGGAAAAAAAGTTTAGTCCGTCCACTCCGTACATGTACATGTAACTCACTTGCAAAAGATACCTACCCAGGTCAATGCCTTGACACGTAGTCGCAAAATACCTTCCACGCTCCCTGACCGTGATGATCACACAGTGTATGTATCGAAAGCGTTTTCACAATGACAGTAAATGCCTCCTTCCTCAAGAGTTGGCATCGCCACCTCCGAGCCATCACAAAACCAGTGTCATACATCATCGCGCGGCATCCGAGACCCGCAAGAGAGTTTACAAAAGAACGGTACGTCTGATGAACTAAATGTACCTCAACCGCTGGTCCGTACGGATACTTGATACCCTAAAGACATGCAGGACGCGCTACGCCGAGTCCTTTCTAAACGAACCTGTTGCAGGAACCGCTCGGGAAGGAAAAAAAATCCAACATCCGCGCGAGTCGCTCCACTTCCATCTCGTGCAGTATCCTCTCAAATCCCCTCCTCTCCCTTCTCCTCCGCCAGCTCGGCGTGTCAATACATTGGATTCATCTCTGCGTTACTTGCATAGGCCCATCCCCGGGTTACTTGGATTGGCGCCTGTCCAATCTTGGCCCAGAGATCACGCAGTGCGCGACGGTCGTCGGGTCTCCGGTCAACTGACGACTCCTCAAACAGCCTTCCCGCCCTTTTCATCACTCCAGAGCTACAAGCCAACAGTCCCAAGAAGCCGGAATACACATGGCAGAGAGTAGTTGTCCTGAAGATATTACCTGCCGTGTAGATCACGTAGGCCTCAGGTAGATTATCTAGGTCCATGTCCAGGTACAGGTGCGGCAAGGTTTCCCGTAACCGGCATTCGCTTTCGCTCCGGGATTCACGGTATGTCAGGCTTGATCCGAAGCCGAAGTGCTTGAGAGATCGAGCATTGGAAAGAATCCGAACGTCTTCGAGTAATAGAGTACCAGTGAAGTCAAGCTGTCTGCCGCAGGTTTCAGCCACAGCCGTGGGAGCCATGACATGTAGTTCTGCCAATCAGCCATGTGGTCGGGTCGGATAGTTCTTGGGCTAGTAACGGCTTGTTTCTAATGAGCAGACGTAAACACTCCAGTTGGCGCAGAGATTTCGGTATTTCTTCCTATGACTCGAGCCTCGTGTCAACGATATCCTGCAAGTTGTGAAGAGTTAACTCTCGGATCGACTCTTGGTCGACCAGTCCAATCATCAACTCCTCAAAACTTCCTCGCGGAATTGGCAAGGCGCACTGTCCCAGAATATTAGGGGGAGATACGAGAAGGGTGCTGAGCCCCAATATACCACATCCGGCGGAGCGAAACCGAATGTAACACTGGTCAGCTGGGGGAAGAACCTGGTGAAGCTACCGATCGCTTGTCTCATTAGCCTTGCCATGTTCGACCTTTCGTCTGGCTCTTCGTCTGGCTCTTCGTCCCACTCTTCGTCCCGCTTTTCATCTCTTTCAATTAGCTCAGAGAACGATATGAGCTCTACATGCCGAACTAGCTCGGCCAGTTGGGGCTGCGCAAGGATGTACTGATAGGTCTCCATGCTTTCTTCGGTAGGGCGAATGCGGATACATCTGAACAACTGTTCGGTCACAGCACCCTGGATTTTTTTGTCCTTGCAGGTGAGCCGCAGCGAGTGTAGGTCCTTGCAATCGTCGAAGAAGGACGCAATCTCGCGGAAATTTTCGAGAGGGAGACCGAGAAGCCCTTTGGGTACCGGGGTGGCCATGGTTTCTCGACACTCGAAGTCGGCTTGTCGAGAAGGCGGTTCGGCCATAGAATCTGTGCTTCGACCTGATCGTCTAGAAATCGGCAAATGCGGCGATACGGGATATCAGTTGAGAGAGCTAGCAATGCCTCTAAAGAAGAGATGTCGTTGTGTGTGTCGGAACTCGATTGAAAGACGACGGGTGGGAAAGGAAGCAAGAGGAGAGTCCTCGGCGGGGAGTTGAATGACGTTGGGAGGATGAAGGAAGGCACGATCGTGTTATCCGTGCGGACAACATTCTCCCGGACAAGACAGTAGCTAAAGACAGTGCACACAAAAAAATATCGAACCGAATTAACGTCTCCGCTGGCTTCCATTGACGGACTCGGATCAAATATGTACTACTCTCCTGCAAGCAGCCAATGTTGAGCTCCACCAAGTGAGGTCAGATGGAAATACGTTGACTTGTTGGTACTCGGTTGGCCATATTCAAGCAACAACTTTGAAATGGTGAAGCCACGAGTGGCAGCAGCACCCCCCATCTCGATTCGCAAAAGACGGGAGTCAGGTTCCACTTGAAAATCCACAATGCCAAGTCACCCCGCAAGCAAAAAGCGGCACGGACAACAAGTTGGGGCAGAACAAAAAAGAGGTCGTACCCGGATTCGAACCGGGGTTACCGGAATATTCTGAGCTATCAGAATCCGATGTGCTAGGCCAACTACACTATACAACCGTTTTGGTTGATGTTTACGCCATCGGCTAAAGTCCGTTATATACATCAATCGGTTGTCTTTTCCCCACTCCTGTAGTCCCTGCACCTCCAAGGTAGGTAAGTGACGGCGGCGTCTCCTGGGCAGATGCATACCGGTGCTATGTCCTCCTATTTTCACACCAAGAACTTCCGGAACGGGTCTGCTAACGGAAACCTTTTACGCATGTATCATTCAAAATGCCCCGAGAATCAGACAAGCCTTTCCTTCCTCGAAGGATACCCAGCTGTGGTTAAGGTATTAACAAGCTGATCAACTGTTTGAGCCCTTATACCCAACTTTATCCCTTGCAATCCCGATGTCTATGGCTCACTCCTTTTGCAAATCCGCTCGTCCCCTTCCCTCGCAGGCCTTAGGAAAACGACCGGTAAATACTGGAACGCTTTTGAACCCCCGGCCATCTACTTACACTTTTCCTCAGAGATCTCTTTCCTAAAGATGAACCGGAGTTGCTGCTCCAGAGAGTCTTCCTTTAGTGGGAGAGAGTAACAAAGGTCGTTCTTGAGGAGTGCGAAGACAGCTGGTTGATGACTCCTTCCTTGACCTCATGGATGGACCTCTCATCCATCGGGAACCGTATTAAAGTCCACCCAGACGCGACCTGAGCGTGCCTCAACAACCCGTTGCCGCATCGTCTAGGTTTCAGTACGTCGGGGTTGCCCCTTGAGCCGCACATAGATGCGATTGCTGAAGAAATACGCCTTTGCCCTTGTTCTATAGGGAACCTCAGCGTAATGATACCCCTCAGGGCATCGAAAGTTGGCTTGCTATTGTGAACTCCTGCCTCCGGTGCTGCAAAGATCGACAAGCCATTTGCGTACAGCCATGTCAGGATGGGTACCTACTTGGAGGAACAATGATGGTCCAGGTTGGGGAGTGAAAATGGGACGCTGCACTGTCTGGGGGCAACAACATCGATAGTCAATCTACGGCTCGAGTAACATCGCAGACGACGGTACATTGGACGTACCAATGCCGGAAAAAAAGGGGAGGGTTCAAGATTGGAGGCTTGTGGGGTTGCACGTGGTCTGCAACGTTCAAGAAAAAGCCTGTAGACACGTTGCGGGGGCAAGTTTCTATCTAAAGACGAAAGAAACTATCGCAGCTCACGTTTTCGGGGTCCTATGGCTTCAGATGAGTCAACAGCTACAAGACCTTAAACCCGCCTGCCTGTGTCACGACGAGGGCACCCATCTAGATTGCCTGGGCATCGGGATTCGATGGAATTCTTCGAGGTAGATGCCAATAACGGAGATTAGGGATCGTGCGACCTGGCGACGAGTGGAGGGCAAGGTTTTCGTGCGCCAACCGATTAGCACAGCTCCGCGAGAATGCCACAAGGAACCAAGTGTTTTCCTACGGTGACGTGCGCGCGGTACAAGGCGTAGCCTTGGTTGCAACCCCGCAGGGTGGCCGGAGGGATACGGGAAAATAAGGCATCGGCCTCAAGAGTTCTGGGCATTCCGGAATGGCCTTTCGGCACCGAGGTTGTCGATTCTTCGTTCGGAACTGCCGATGAAGGGCTTGTACAGCTAACTTCACTGGCCCGAGCTCTCGAGAGTTCGGGGTATCGTAGAAACTGAAGTTGTTGCGGGCCCTGCACCCATTGTCCGCCATCAAGACAGCATAGCATGTTCACGATTCTCTATGCATGATGCCACTAGGGTCTGCACTTGCAGCAACGGCCTCACAATCCAAGGTCGCCACGCCGAGCCATATCCACTTTCATCCGGTATGCAACGCGGGCTCAGAGCCAAGCGCCTCCACAAATATGGAGAATCACGGGGGGGCAGCCCGGTCCTTCAACGTCATGACGGAGTTCGAAGCCGGACACTCGGCCCCGATCGCTCCTCATGTGAAAGAAACTCGGAAACCTGGCGAAGAAAACATGGGAAATGCAGCCAGAGTCTACTCTGTACCAAGCAGAAATGGGCGGCGCTGGGCCAGAACGCCTAGCAGAACAAGTTCGACCACTTGCCTGGACCTCGACATCCAGGCGACGAGGTGAACCTGCACCCGCCCGCACCGCGTTTATGGATAGGCTTCTTTGCAGCGTGTTCCTGCACGATGCCGGACGAACAGGTTGCGCAAACACAGTGTACTGGCACTTGTGCGATCTCGACCGAAGGGATCATCGTGTTTCCGCTCGGCGGCCGAATCAGCAATCGAGAATCCCGGCGTGTTGGCCCCTGAAAACGAGAGCGACCGAGAAACGCCGAAGCAAGGTCGCGGCGGTGGGGTCGGCAACGAGAGCTTCGCGGAAAAAACTGGTTATCAACTTGTCAGTCTTTGCCCAGTCGCACACGGCTGAGCGCTGCAGCGAGCCGCCGAATGCGAATCCAGAAAACCGGAATGTGAAGCACAAGCATCGATCGGCCTCGCGCGCCCGTAGCAACTTCGCTCCGTGGCACAATCCCTTGTGCAAACGTGCTCGGCGGTATTGAATGAACGATAAACTCAGGATAACGCATTGCTCCGAGATTGTCGAGGATAAGTGGGTTGGCGGACCAATCGTGGTCAGCCAAACATCAAAGTATGAAGGCAGCCGTTGAGACCGGGGTTGCTTCCCCCCTCCCGAATGCTGAGCGGGAACAGAACCCCAGGAAAACTACTCTCGAGATCGCAGCTTCCTGCCCAACATACTCAGCGAAGTTAAAAAAAAAAAACGAAGCAAAGCAGCGAACGATTTTGCACTTTTGGTTGATCCAGCCGGCAACATCGACGAACTGGACAGTCAGAGTGATTCTCTTTTTGTACACCGACTTTCACTGCGGGGTTCTGCCCAAGTGATCACCTCCCATTTTCCGGCGGGAAGCAAAGCTCTCGACATTGCTGTCGACGGCGCCATCTCAACGTCATCCGATAGTAAGTCGTCGCCGACGTCTACCGGTCGAGGGAATCGGGTTTGAGTCGGTCTTCGTCTTCTCGAAACAACGGAATCGAATACGGTGCCGCAACAGCGCCGCGATCAATCAAGCGGCCAACGGCGGTCGGCAACGAGGGATTTATCGGATCTCGGCAACAAAGCCGTTATGTTCGTCCATCTTCATGTGCACCGACTCACAAAGAGCGCCGCTGACGTGACCACCTTTAGGGCGTCGAACAAGGAGCTCTCGGTCAAGGAGTGGATCGGCGCCGGTCGCAAGGTCGAGGGACGGTTGGCCACCGGCGAGGCGGCCCCGTCTGTCAACGACCGCATCATCGAGGCCGGCCACCGCATCGGTGATGTCGATCTGGCCATGGGCATGAGCGTGGAGGAGGCACGGGATGATCTTGAGCAGCTGTTCATCAACACCGAGCCTCATCGCCGCGCCGTCCTGGCGGAAATGGACGGCATCGCCCACGAGACGGCCTAGGATGTCGTCGTGGATGTGTGCGTCTGGCTCGTGAGTCGTCTGGAAAGCGTTTGGCAGTCGGAAAGGCCTCGGGGAGCAGGGGAGAGGGTGTGGGAAGGGCCAGAAGCCATGTTGGTATGGTGAGGGTGGGCAGATTTGGTGTGGGGAGCGGCCAAAATGACCGAAATAAAGACAAAAAAGACACCGAGACGATGGTATGACGGTTCAGAAACAGTTTTCTTCAATGTATGAGGTTCAGAAATCGATTTCGAAGGAAAGAAGGCGGACTTCGTTGGGACTGGGGGCAGAAGGCAATCGATTCAGCTCTCTGAACGAAGTTGCGTTTGAACGCCTTTGCGATGGACCAATCAGGCGAGGCTCCCTGCACGCCCTCCCACAAACTCAACCCTTCCCTGCCATTTTCGTCCTCACTGCATCCTTGTTTTTGCATTTGGGGTTGTTTACACATATTTCCCATTCGGTATTATTCATCATGTTGGAGTGATTACTCGCGAGTTCCCTCCTAGATAGGCCCATAGTTAGCACTCGAAAGGGGTAGCTTCAGTCCGTATTCTCGCCTTCCTGCTCTCGCCACTGTACTACTGTGCCTCCCGTCTTGCATTCCTGCACATTCTCACGTTCCTCATACAGAGCCACGTAGTAGATTGGGCATCATGGCATGATTGAGGACTGTGACGATTGGAGGGGTGGTGGTGATCCCCCAGGATAACGGGACAACCCCATGGCGCCCGTAGGCCGATCGGCGCCTTCCCGGACTCCACCTGATTAGCCGGCCGCACCATAGTGTTGTCTACAAAATCATTCTGACGGCGGAATAGTGAAAGACAGAGCGAGCCCTCGAAGATCTACTCTAATCCGCTAAATGGCTGGATGGACCCTGCCTTTGGAAATTTGCAGGTTAAAGGTATAAGCGGGTCAAGTCCACTCGAGGTGAACCGATTGGATGAACCCTCTGACTCCTCCACCGCTGTTCCCGTTGCCTGCGCGGGTTGGGCTGAGTGAGATCGTGCGCCGATATGGAAGACCCTTCACTTCTGACTGGGGCGCACGAGCAGGGCTGACGAGAAGATCCCGCCCCATGGGAGCACACGGTTCTTCGTCGGGCCCGCTCACTTCCTCGTTCTCAGCTCCGCAGCCACCCGGGTATCGGTACCCATAGCCCGCGGACCAAGGACCGGTAGAGTCCAAGGACGAAGAGATTCACGCTGAAGAGGTACATACATATACATGCATAGCTAAGGTACCTACTAACAGGACAGGTGCTTACCGGGTTCTCTTCGTCTCCTCTCGGAAGGAAGCACTTCGAAAAAGCCAACGATAACGCCGACCTCGTCGCTACCAGCGGGTTCCACCCAGTCACTCCACTTTGTTTCACGACCAATCAACCAGCCCCTCCTCGAAGACCATGACAGCGGTGTTTTCTCTGTCACGACTTTCTGGTATCCAGACACCTTCTCTGAAGACCTTGGGGCACAATAGTACCGGTTCGCTGAAGTTTGAATCATGGTAAGGAGTATGGGAGGGGGCCTGAATGACAACCTGGACGCCCGAGACGGATGGCAAACGGCTGTCTTACGGCCAGCGCGCACCTTGATGGCAAGGATATCGCCCGCTTGAGCGACAGAATTAGGCGGCTCTGGCGCGTTGATCTATCATCGTCAAGTGGTGATGCCCTGGTCGGTAACGAATCCACCGAGATTGTCAAGTGACTGCGAGATTCTCGGACCGCGCCTTCCGTTTCCGCTCGAGGTCGAAAGACGTAGAAATTATCAAGGACCGAGTGCTTTCTAAATGCATGATTGTTGTCATGCCCGTTTCGAGCCCACATGAAGCTGGGGATAACCTGACCGCTCAGAGCTACTGACTCCGTTCGAGGGTACACCAGACGCTGTCAAGCTCCCGACCGATGCCAAGTGCACGACCGACCCGCAGGATTTTTCGAATGGTAACACAGTCGGCACTCGTTTCATGGTCACCTGGGGAGGTGGAGAACTCAAGGGACCCTAGTATTTCTGCCTCGGCCAAGTCCCGTCTTCGGTTCCATGGTTGTAACGTCACGCAACCAACAATCAACACTGGTTCGAGTTGCATAGGCGCAGTTTCCCTTGGCTGCAAATTGTTTGTTCGTTGATTGGCGGAGCTCCAGCGATCCCCTCTCGGAAGACGACGTCTTCGTAGTGTAGCATATCAATCGGAGGCGGCCTGATTCTCCACCGTCGGGCTCAACTTGACGACTGAGACCGAACAGGGTGTGGAGTACACAAAGTTCTCCGTTGGCTCTGCGATGAAGAGTCCTTTCTTCCCAAAGGTAGGTAACGGGCTCGTTCCTAGTGGACCTCCGAGGCTGCGTTCAAGTCTCCGGCGACGGGAATACCATCGAGGTACTGACTTCAAAGCCTTACAGATTTCATTCAGTGTTAGGACTCCGTATGCCACCCCTTGTTTGGACTCATCCATGATCACCAATGTACGTGGCACGACATATCGGGCCCGTCGAGCGCTCTCGAGGTTGGATTCCACCACCTGGATATGCTGAATTGCTAATAATTTGCAGTGCCTAGGTACCCCCCCGGCTTACACAGCGTTTAAACACCTTCTCGCGTGCAATCTGGGAAGTCTTATGTCTTCAAGCCAAGCCAAGTTATGCAAGGTTCTATTGAATCCTCCTCGATAATAAGCGCTATCAACAGAGTGTTAAACAGCAAAAGTCCATGGACGGGGGCCCGCGCATGGAGTCAATGCTCGATCCATGCCGGTTTGCAACCTCCGGGCTCCAAGAATTCTTGGTTCATGCTAACCAGCCTCGCTTAGACCAGCACCTGGGTTCAAATATCGCTGATCATGTAGCATTCAAGGCGGGCGTCAGTCGAATCCTCGTGTCATGAAAATCTGCGCAGTCTATAACGGGATACCCAACGACAATACTCCTCGGCATGTGCCAGGGGGCCAATGTGGTGGTGATGGCCTCACGAAGGATTCAGCGAACCCACCGGTGACGGCAAGAATCAGACCAACTCGGAGGTGGACTGCAAGGCAGACTCTCTTTCAGAGCGAAATGATCAACGAGCTTCACAGATATAAAAGACGGCATCGTACCTCGAAAGACAGTTCTATCCCATCAGCCTCAACAGTCCAGCTCTCGCCTCCTCACATCAGGCGTCATCTTCCATCTCATCTCATACTGCAAGTCCCCAAAACAACAAAATGAAGTTTTCGACAGCCACCGCCCTCTTCGCCATGGTCTTCTCGCACTCGGCCATGGCGGCCCCGGCAGAGGATGCCGCGGCGGCAGGCGGCGCGACTCTCTCCAAGCGGGCCAACTGGTCCTTCACACCCTACAGCGGCAACACATGCGGCGGAGCTGGCAATGCCTACGTCGGGACCGGTAGCCGGGGCTGCACCAACATCAACACTGCCAACGCCGTCATTGCTATAACCGACACCTGCCGCATCACGGCTTACGTCGTCGCCGGCTGCCCGGGCGGTGTAGGCACCGTCTACCAGCGTGGTACCTCTCAGTGCTTCGCCGGTGTGCCTGGATACAAGTCCTTCAAGGTCGACTGCTAGATCTAGCCGGTCTTCTAACCGGATGTCTTTTGTTGGTGTGGATGCTAAAAGGAACGGGGGAAATGCGATGGACAAGACAGGGGATGCGCTGGATGATAACTACTTTCGTTTAATCTTTCAAGCAACTCAGTTCAAAGCACACATGTAGCGCAAGGGCTTGCAATGGATTTCAAGCAGTTGCATCGCTATCATACTCGAAATATGAGGAGGTTTTGTACGGGCACCATGGAAAAATACGACAGATTCAACAGTATATCGAAACTTTTTCGAAAACTATGAATAACAAACCTCACGCCAGGAATTAGAAGGTCAAGATCTTGCGTATCCTACTCTAGCCACTTTGATATTTGATATGCAGTGAAGTATTAAAGGCCCTATTTTAAGGCCATTCTAATGGATCCTCTTCATCATCTTTAGAGCTATTTTTAGTTCTCTTCCGCGGACTTCAGTCCCTCTTTAGCCCAGGCTGCTTCGACTTTCTTGCTGCGAAGGATCCGCGGAGATTTGGCGTCAAGTACACACAACGAGGCTATGGACATCTTCGCAACGTGGGTCTTTCCTCTCGCCATTGTCATCGCCCTCCCGTGGGGACAAAGTGTTCAATATACGATTTTTGGATCGTCTACAATTTTCTTCTGACGGTTGACGTGCTTCATCGAACCATTAAGTAAGCTGATTGCAACAGAGAACAATAACCCTCGTCTTCGCGGCGGTGGACGATAGAACGAGGAGGCCTCATAATGAGGCCACGGGGGCTTCCCACAACGGTTGATTGGTTTCGGAATAAATCAAATATGGAATGTCCGATGCTGCTGATGGGATGCTGGACCACGTAGCGACATACAGAGTCCGTGAGGCGCAGTACAGACCCGTGTTGCCCGTCCAAGCCACCGCTTCCCCGATTACTTATTTCTCGGAAGTTCCCAGCATCTGTGCTCTCATCTCAAACTAGCCCCTGTCTGAAGATTTCACGGAGCCAGTAACGAGTACCGACACCACTCTCAGTCCTTGATAGGTCCTGAGTTTTCCCGCGTTCTCTGCGCTTGGGTTCCTTGACCAAATGCTTATGGTCGAGCCGTCGATCAAACCCTGGAAAGCATGCGCTATCTACCGGAGCCAAAGGTTTCTGAAGTGGAGGCATAGGCCGTAAATCGCGTATCATCGTATTGACTCAACTATGGGAATTGGACGCGGCGTGCCTGCTAGGCTGGTGCACTCAGTCGTGGGGTGGTATTCCACCCGCGCTGGTGCCTAGGGGTCCTGCACTGAGCAACACACAGAATGATTCATCGGAGAAGTATCTTGACTGTTAACTTGCAATACGGAAACAGTTGACTCTCTGGCCAGAGTCCCAACTCCACCGCGGACCTGGAGAGTGGCCAGGGGCGAAGGGCAGGGAAGGCGCTCTCTTGCCTCCCACTGTTTTCACACGGGCCACGCAGCTTGTGGCGGATGATCTGAGCGAATTATCTGTTTAGGATAGCTTCCCGGAGGAAGATACAGTCTGCCTTGGCAAAAACTTGCGGGCTCGCCATTTCCGATGAAATTGTTTCCGTTGCAGCTCTGGTTAAATCCGGGGGGGGGGGGGGGGGGGGGGGGGGGGGGGGGGGGGGGGGGGGGGGGGGGGGGGGGGGGGGCCGT